>JABASI010005072.1:0-12923 GCA_019776505.1 Tomocerus nigrus | reverse complement strand
CGGTTGCGGTTTATAGGGCATACAGTGGTAGCTACGCAAAATCTGGTTTTAGTGCAATGAAGACTTTTGGAAATTAGAGCATTATGATGAAAGTTGTCGAGATTCATGTGGAGTTGACATTTGAACTTGTAATGGAAAGAGGAAAGATTCTTTACCGACTGTGACTGAGAGATTGACTTTTTATCTAAAAGTGGATCTGCCAAAGCAGCTCTTGTGGGAGGTTCTGGTTTACTCCGGAGAACGACAGTTCCACATGAACTGGCTGTCGTGCTCGTCGATCCTTTTCCGAATAGCTCGTATTCATTCTCTGTTGTTGCTACAAGTTTGTCATCCTTTTCCTTTGGAGATTTTTTTGACTTGGGGAAGCCACACTCGTTGCGGAAGGATGTGAAATAACCTTCCGTGTCAACTGAGTCCGAATCAGAGACTAATCCATCCTGCAATATCACCAAAACATGTTCGTCTATTAAACCACTCCAAATACGTTCCTCCTTTATTAGGTACCTACTCTTCCTGAAATGCTAGAGCTACGACGTACGTTATGTAAAAATACAATTCTAATGTAAGTAGAGAAAGAGCCGGCTCCGATTCCGACTTGCCAGGTGCATATCTTTCTTCTTGAACTTTATAAATTGAAATGAATCTACGTGCACTAAAAATAAATGTTTCCCTGCCCGCTCTCCGTAACTTATATCTTTAAAATCCTTGAACTAATCTTGGTAAATAGTGAATATATATTCCAGAAACATGTGCCACCACATAACGTAGCTAATATCATGCAGACACATCACATTATGTATAGTGTTACGACTTTTTACGGTATTTTTTAGCTACGGGGAGAGTTATTTCTTATCTGGACTAGCTATCTCTGCATGTAATTAGCAGTAGCGGTGAGATGGTGTTTATGTGCACTAAGAGAGTTTTACCGTGAAATTTTCTAACTGTGGAGTCAAGGAACGTTCCTCGTCATCAAAAAGGAAGTCGGAGGAAGTGGAGAGGGAAATAGGATCCCAAGGAGAGGGAGCCGAAGAACTAGAAGGACCCGCACCATCCTGAGCAGAACTCGTGCAACTGCTCCAATGTCCAGAGTCAATCCCGTAGTTTCTGTTGTCTGATGTTGGAGCCACAGATGAAAAGCTCGTTTGGATTCCACATCTGAAAATGATACAGTACACGTCACTTCTTTGTGTAATTTATATTTATTATGTTACTGTTTACACACAAACTTAAAAAGCTCTATTAGTAATCCACTCACAATAAGTAGAATATTTTTGGAAGGTAGTGCATGATCCATTTATTTGAATGAAATATCTTCCAAATGGAAATGCGACAGCCTAGCTGCATAAAATGTCTACTTCTATTCTAATTCCTAACCGAAAACATTCATACCATGAGTGGCTATACGCTATACATCATTATGATTATTGTCCATGATGTCGGTGAATTGCATAACTATAGGGAGAGTCTAATTTTTGTTTTGAGAATATTTTCTATTTCCAACAGAGTACAACAACTAACAAACAAGATCGAAAAAAAGAAGAGATTTAAAGCAATGAGAAATGGAGTGTAGAGATATTTAGTAGACTATTAACGATCTCTTGACTGGTGTACAATTTAAGGCTAAATCATTGTCATCCACTTCAACATAAATAGACATTTTAAAAACTCATTTATTGTTAGCTGTGTGAATGAAGACCACAGAGGAAGCCATCATATATCTACTTTAATTGCATTGTAAACATGATTTGTTGCATAGTTAGTTTGTTCCATTATTCAGATTTCTCCGTGGCTTGCTCATCCTATCAATTGCGGCAAAGGTATGAAACTTTTAAATATTTGTATAGGTACTCAGTAGTAATTTTTACCTTTATTCTTTCTAGACACATATAATTTTACCCCGACTATACCCTAATACATAAACCTAAAATTATGTTAATATATTTAACTGTATAAATTGATTCAAACTTATTTTATGTTTGTGTAAGGAGTTATATTATTTATATGGCATAAGAATTGAGCGCAATGAATTTCGTGCACTATAAATGTAGTTAAATGAATTCTGAACGGAAAAAACTCACTCTTTGTTAGGAATGGATCCACAGATAGTATTTCTTCGTTTCTTTGATCGAAGTTTCTTTGTATGTATAATGAGAGATCTCCTGTTGGCTTTCTGTCGATCAAAACCTCGTCCAGTGACATCAACCTGGACCAATTGACTTGGGAAGGGAGAAGACAAGGCACGATTCAATTCTTCTGAACTCTGAGGCTTCCTATCAAGCGTAACTATCTTCTCATCTAAATAGTCATCCAATTTCCACTCCCTCAAAGCTGCAACACTCGCCGGCTGTAAAGTTAAAGAATTATTCATTTTAAACTGGACAGGAGGACAAGTCAGGAGAAAAGAGCAGAGAGCGGCACGACGCACATTCCTGCCACTAAAACTTTGAAATTCTTTCGTGATTACATAAAATCCATAGAAGAACTAAATATAAAGATGCTAGTAGCTACTACATCCATTAACTATAGTCAACAAGACGGCAGATATCATTGTCTGCATGTTTTCAGACTTGAGTGCGAGTCTAATGTACACATTCTGGCTTATTTATATTGTTGCAACGGCAGAGATACATGAGTAAGCGTCATGTTTCCTCCACACTCTCTAAAACAAGTAGAACTATGCAGTTTCCATAATAAAGAGAGTAGGGGAAATATTATTCTGAATCCTCGTCGCTCTCTTCACTTAGTTTGAATATTTTGTTTTGTCACTCTTAAAAGGGAGTTATGTGGAGCTAAGGAGACAAGATGTGTACGCAAGTGAAGTGAACGACATCCCATAACAAAATAAGTTTAATAAACGAGAAAGGAGGGAAAGGATTCATACTCAACTTCCTCATGCCAAAAATAGTCAAACATTTACATTCACATACTCACACATAAAACAACGTAAAGTGTATTAGCTAATGTGAATGTACTTGAATTTGAAAACGTTCATGAGAGACGTACAAAGCGTGTTATGTATATTAACTAAAACTTGTAATAATATTACGGACTCTATGTCTATGTACTATAATACACAGGGAATATGCATACTACTAAGGATAAGTAAGTATTGTTTGTGATGATTTCTATTCATAAAATATAAAAGTGGAGTAGCATTACTTCACGTACACGTAGATGAATCGTGTGTGTGATATATTCCTGGTATGTAGCTCAAGTCGTAGTCAACCAAGCATTGCTTGGCGTTATTTTCTCTCGACTGCTCTGCTTTTAATCTGTTAATGAATGGAAGGGGATAGCAGAATGCCTGCCTACCTATCTCACGTCCCATAACATGACACCCATTATAGTCCCAGCCCCGACAGCCAGCCAGCACATCTAAATGGCAAAGCGTCTACTAAGTCTCCGTCTAAATGTTACGAGGGCTTTACATGGCGTAATTAACTGTAATATCCTTTCATATTATTGCTAGCTAGTTATTTTAGATGAGTAGCGCTCTGCATGTTCTAATTTCTGCTCTGCTCGGCTATGGAGCAGACGGAAGGAGCGTCGTGAACTGTGCGGAACTGGGTGATTGAAAAGATGAATTAACTTTGGGACTTACCCTCCGAGTCTCAAATTTATTATGACGTTCCAGCTCACGTCGAGGCTTCGCCGCGATGGGCACCGGAGAGCGAGGTGGAAAACTCGGCTGGTGCTTCCCAGCTCTCTCGTACAGCTGCATCAGGATCTTGGAACGGGTGTCAAACACAAAAAGTCGACTGTCAAGTGACAGCGTTGTGGATCGAGCCCGAATTGTGACATCATCCAGATGTCCTTCCGCTGTAAATATCAAAACAAAGAAATTCATCAAAATCAATGAAATGTCACCAGTCACCACATATACATACATAACAACTACGTAAAATTACATATTATACCTAAGTACAATAATTTCCAATTCTTAATACAACGCTCATCATCTATACTCTAGCTGCTACGTTGGTATCCGGATATGCTTAAATTACTGCAAGGAATAGTACTGTCTATGAAAGTATTCGGCTAATTTCTTATTTTAATTTCCCAGAGTAGTCTAAAAGGCTATTAAATCTACATTTACATAAGTTACTATCAATTGCTAAATTAAATGTTGCGATATGACCCGAAAAATATGAAGAAATGTTTAGCGGAGCGACAAAGGAATATTCTACGAATTACTAAATTACCAATAGCTAAAGATTGATATGAAATTATCTCATTAATGCAAAGACACGATTTCGTTTCTTCTTGAATCACTTATTATAATAATAAGATATTTACACCGACAGCATTTCTTTTAAATTACATCTTCATACAATTTATTATGTAGATGTGTGTAATGATTCGGGCTTAATTTAAACCATTTGGAAACAGGAAACGTACATTAAGTTGATTAAATGCAACGCTATAAAGCAAATGCATATTTTTATACAGTGTTAAATTATCACAGATGTTACAGGAGCAGATTTAGAAATAAATCTTTGTATCTGGGAAATGCAATGCATGTAGATTGCATAAATAATATAATTTATGTGCATGAATCGACGGTATAAAATATTCTATGGTGATACTGGTGATGGTAGTGGATAAGAGTATGGAGTACTATGTTGAGAATGAAATCTCAGTATTGTAAAGAATAATGGAATAATAGACACATTCATATTCATGCAGAGTTTATAGGAAGAGCAGGAGTTTATTTGTAAGGTAACCTTGTCAAGTGTCAAATGGTTATTTAGGGTTAATGATGGTGCAGTGAGGCACGCCAGGGCATTTATCACTCCCGCAGTCGACTCTTTCTTTGCTCGTAAGTCCTTCGTAACTGACAATACTAAGACTCCATATTCACATTCACATAAGATACTTACTTATCGTTAAGTCTTGCTACGTTTATTAGTCTTGTTGGAGCATTAGACTGAGAATGTGCACTTCCATTAAAATTCGAATTCACATTCCTCCTCCATACATTACCCATCGCCTGCCTTTATTTCAAATCTTCCTCACTTATCTATCGACTCATCTTTATACTTGTGGCCCTTCCTGCATGCAAAGCACTTCTCTCCAATCAAATAAAATCTATGGACTTATTTATTTACATGTCCACTAAATATGAGAAGTTGAAATGATATTTTACTATAGGGCACGGATTAAGGTCCTGCAATTTACCTATGCACACCTACTTAGCCCATCTTGTAATATATTAAAGCTACAAATATGGTAAAAAATATTTTACGAACCAATGAACCAATCCTAATGCTACATTTTCCAATATCTTTTTCTACATTACTCACAAGCCTTATTATGTTAACCAGATGGATTTTAACTTCTCTTTTGATGGATATTACTACACACTCATAGCATCTATATACTTTCAGTTTGGATTTATTGGTTTTGGGTAGTTAACTCTACAAGTTAGTAAAAAATATCTTCGACTATTGTAACTTGTGTTTAAGTAACTGCACAATATATTAGGCTGTCGTATTACAATTGCAACTCACACTCTTGATTTAACTAGGTATCTATAGCTATCCTTATCCCTATATTATTGCAAGGCAACGTGCAACTCCACATCATTTCCACACTTGGTATGGTTAGTTGAACTTGTATTTAAGCATTCAGACAAATCTGTAATCTGTTACTACGATGCATGTTATTTAACCAGCAGCTGTGCATTTATCACCCATGCAGAGTGTTAACTAACATATTCATCTTGTAGCCGTTTTTAATGCACGCGAAAAGTCTGTAGAGTCAATTTGCCCTGTAAAACATGTCATGTTCCTGAATAATAGTATAAATATACACGTATGTATCTGTAATATAAATAGCAAATAAAATTCAAAAACGCAAAAAAATCACATCGATATGCATTCAAGTAATAATTTCTCAGTCTGTTTTTTGTCTCCCGCAAAATAATATGCATAGATTAAAAATCTGCTAAACCGATTACTATTTATTTTAATGAAATATGTTCGATGAATAATTTCCTGCGTTATAGTCATAAAAATGAGCTAGCTCATTTTCAGTGTAAGGATTGTGTAATGTGCTCTTTGAAAATGAAAAAGATTTAAATTCCCCGTCTATATTAACAGGCTAGTGTTGACTTTGACAGAGCATTAAAAATAAGTGCAGGATAATGTATACACCTTTGGAGTTAGGTGTGTAAAACAGAGGTCTGCGGATAAAGGAATTACTACATAGGAGTGGAAGTGGAGTGTAATGTGTTGGTGATGGCCCTTTTTCAAAAAGTTAAATATCCTCAGGCACATTTAACTAATGTAATGCTAAGACTCCCTTTTCTATGAATAGAAATGAGAATCTGTGAAGATTAATGTGAAAGAGTGTGTTATATTCTGTTGTGCATATAAAGCCTCATCTCTTGTCTCCTCATCCTATTGCTATTTGAATAATATTACTTTTCCTCTCTCCTCTCGTTTTTGGGTTGCCTTTCTGTTCTATGCGCTAATGCACGTCTCTGTTGTTGACGTTGTCGGTGAGCTGTGCATATGCCTCCCAGTTCTGTGCCTCTACACTCTACATACAAATACAAGTAGATATTAGTCAGGCAGGGAGTAGGTACAATCATTCATTGCTTACTTTAGTCTAGACGCCTTAAAAGTTTTATATCCCAAGGCAATTGAAGAGAATATGTTATACTAGCAGTTTAAAATTTACTTATCCTCATGGTTAGTTAAGGGTGTTAGAGCTAGTGATAGTGAATGTAGCTCTGTTGGTTGTTGTGAAAGAAGAATAAGGGACGCACCCTGTGTAAGTTGACGGGGCAGGATTGCGTAACGCAATTCTCTTGTCCTTTTCCTCATTGCATTGGGCTATTTTCATGTAACCACTTTAAAGTGACATTCCCTATAAAATATCTTGCTTGCATCTACTTATAATATTAGAGAAAATGTTTGGTCGTGAGAGAGAGAGACTCAACGAGAGAGAGGAACTAATGGTTAAGTAAATGTCCAGCTCCATCATTTAAAAGAAAAGCATCTAACCACCACAATGGACTTGACTGTGTGAAAGAGCAAGGGACAAAAGATCAGCTCAACAGATCACAAAAAGGTTTCTTTCGTTAGCATTGGATAATAGGTGTGTGTGTGATGGCCATTTAGTGAGATGAGAACTGGTAGAAAGAGCTGAATAAGAGTCAGAGAGAGAGAGCAGAGACATGGAGACAAATACTCCCACATCCGTAGATAATTTGACGTTTCTATAGCAGCAGACCCTACACGTATAGTTTCCTCTGGCAGTATCCCGACTATAATTCAAATATAAATATAACTGCCTGAAATGCAATAACCACTTTGTAATATTATTTGCTCGCAATTGGACGAGGACAAAAAGAGTGAGTTAGCCTTTTAGTTTGATAAATAGATGCGTTTTAGAAGGAAGTCACAAAGTACTGCATTACAGGTTCTACTTTCTACTCGTTCAAGAGATGACATGGAAATTCGTCGGAGATATCCTGGGACATCAGTAAAATATCTCTTGCTATTATATAAGATATATTGGCTCTGTCCTGGGTCCTGACTCGTTAGCTTTGCATTCTGCCTATACACACAAATTTAATAACATCAGAAAGAGTGCATTACTGGACACATGCATGCATATGTCCAATAAAAGGATGAGATTTTTTCCGCAGGTCCAAGAATACGTGACGAGGTGGATGTGGATGCCAGTGAATATCTGTCCAGTCATCCCCTGCCTGCCGCATTCCCATTTTTTCTACTTTTTCAGGGCTGAGGATGATGGTGGATGTTGGATTTGTATCCACACCCTTCCATTTCTTTCTTCTTGACTCGGGACTGAGTGAGTGGAAAGCTTTACTTTGTATTATGTAAAGTATCCTTAGGTTAACAAGTATATAAATAGGTAAAAAGAGTCTATATAAGATCTGTTTGCTGTACTTTAAGTTTGTCGTAAAGTGAGAACGTTGTTTAAAAACATTTTTAAATCGTTTTGTATTTCCAGGAGGCTATAGATATATTTAAGTCGTAGATGGAGCTAAGGATGAGTGGAATGTGAATAGTAAACATTTTATTGGTGTGGGATTTTTTTTAAACAGGAAAATCCACAGGAGGGCTTCACTATGCAGGAGTTAAATATTAAAGGATCTCAAAGGAAGGCTAAGGAGCTGAAGGAAACCAGTAAATTAAACCATCTCATCATATTCACCCATAAAATCTGTTTGCACCGTTTTATGCCTCCCTTAGCTGCAAAAGGTTCATTGCGTGAGTAATTCTTTTAGTTCACTCCTGAGAGTGCCTATGCCTCCACTACAGAGAGAGGACTCTTCATTTCATCATCTCTCAAGTCTCACAGGTATGCCAAGGAAGGAAGGCGTGTACATCCCTGTACATTATTGCAAGAGAGACAGAGAGGAGCATTTAAAGAGTGCGTGCTCTCGGTGCGTACTGTGCGTGTATCTCTCTCTCCTCCTAATTTCCAAGTTAGTTAACAATAGGAAAGTTAAGGTCCCACGGGGCCTTTACATTGCTCTGCATCTTCAGAATGGAAGATGAAGAAAAGGAAAGCAAAGGTGGAAAAGAAGATAATATTATGCTGATAAATAGTATTTGAGTTTGTGTCTGTGTACCTACTTTTGTTTTGCTTCGTTTGCTTCTTTGTCTGTGAGCGAGAGAGAGAGAGAGAGAGAGAATCCTCAGCTCTCTGTCAATATCCTTTGCTTGCTACATCTTTGGCTTCGGTGAGACTCTTTATGTAAGATCAAGTGAAAGATGAGAGAAGTGATGCGAGGATACGAACATAACAGACTCTTCTTCTCTTCTCTAACCAAAGCAAAGGATGCAACTCTCTTTTTCACTTTATTAATTATAGGCAGCCGTGTCTAGTCACTTACACGCATAACAAGACTCTGTACACCTGTACGCTCCCTTATCTCCTTATAAATTTGGATTATCTCTACGTAGGTAGCTATGGCTTCACTCTGCATTCCCATCTTACTTACTTACATGTAGCCATAGCCATGCATATCAGACTGAATCAAATTAACCTACTGCTACGTAACAAACTACATTAAAACTAAGCTCAGGAATAAAATGTAGTTTGTTGGCAAGAGGAGAACTTAGAAGACGGCACTGTTAATTTGTAACAATGAAAGTAAGCATGCTTAGCTAGCTCATGTACAAATAAGAATTATACTATTATAACCATAGATATAGCATACAAGTTGAAACACATAGAATATGCTTAACAATAGCAATAGGGATCTCTCATACCTACAAACCTACTGCCTTTGCAATAGAAAAAACCAGTACCTATGTAGTAACGTATCTTATATCATGTCTATTCAACATAGAACACGAATAACGAGAAAAATACAGAGAAAACAAGACAAGAAATAGAAAAGCACAACAAGCTCACCACTCACTTCACTTCGTTACTCATTCTCAGTTTCTGCTCAACATCTAAATACTTTCGAGAGAGTTCATTTCACATTCTATAGCGAAATAGATATAAATTACATAGGGCTACCTACCTATGTAAAATTATCCGTAGCTGCAACTTTGCAAGTCATACTATCACATGTATCCTAAGTATAAATAATATTACAGGTTAGCTAATCGCAAGTCAGCTACTGTATAATATTTTATGTAAAAGTTAGAATCTAGCTCGATGCCTCTTTATTTTCATTAGTGGATTCCTTTTCTTTTGGCTTCTACTACTCTCTAGCATGTAAATAAATATGTACTTGTTCTATACTTGTTAGCTATTGATGATGCATTTTCTATTGTAGACTTTCCAGTGCGGTGGATATTAGAGGAGAGTAAATAGGTAGAAGAACCTTCGAAATACCTGTCTGCATTGTTTTGTGGCAGACAAAGACAGAACTTTTATCAATAGACAGGGTACACGTATGTAAAGTATTCTGTCCAAACGGATTTCTATAGCTCGGAAGATGCAGTTGACTGTGTGGATGGAGGAGTATACGTAGGGATAGATACGTGACTGAGTGACTGACAAAGCAATTCCTTCCTATCACATCCGCAGATAAGATGAGCATGAGATGAGCTCAGCTCAAATCTATCCATTCATCTCTCCAGAGTAATACTCAGTGATGTAGTGCTAACTAACTAACTTAAGTGCTGTGTACTAAGATGTGGTTTCCTTCACTTCTTTTTATGCTCTCTCTCTCTCTTCTTCTTCTTCTTCGCCCTCATCCAGCTACCATCCATCCAGACAAGCTACCTACTTACTTGCACACAGAAGACGTAATTTCTGTTCTTGTTCTCCTTCATCCCGTAGAGTCAACCTCTTTCTACAGAGAGAGAAGACGTGAAGTGAACCAACCAAAAGAAACAAACAACAAGTCCTGTGTTTTTTCAAGACGTATGTATGTTATGTATGTTAGGAGGGAGATGAAATAAATGTATGCACTGCATGTACATCTGAACTTAGTTTCGTTGGAATGTATTTACTCTCTGCTCCGAATTTAACCATCTATGGAAGTGTTACGTATAGCATAGCTAAGAGTTCAAGGTATTCCCTCTCTCTCTCTCTCTCCGTCCACATAATACATTCCCTCTTTCTTACTTACCAACACCAACAACCAGCTAGTCTACTTTTATGGCCATGTATACACACTAATTCATTTACCCTGCTAACACAACAACGCAACGTCAGCCAACAGAACCGAGCACACATCATAAAGTAAAACCAGCCAACCAACGCTTTGCTTTTCTTTTGCAACTCATTCCTCTACTTGTAAATACAAAAATACCGAAGAAGAAACTATAGCTTCCTGTCATACTTTAGCATTCACAGAAATACAATTTAACGACCTACCTATGCATATTAATATACTTAATAATCAAGAGAAAGAGAGAGAGTCAATTGTAAAGAGCTCCAGATTATCCCTTCATAAATTCATATCGTCAAATCTAAGAGCAGTTTTCCATATAAGGTAGTGACATCACCATTATATCGTCTACTGATCCTAATTATGGCCAATTAATATCCACATCAACTGATTATTGTAGAAATCTACCTTATTATATTTATATTGGTTATAATTTTTTATTTAAAATGTTTCACTTGGCGTCGACGTCTTACATTATTAAGGAATCCCTTTGTTAATCAACAAAAAGCAGTTTCATTAGATATTCTAGAGACTACATTATATTTCAATCCAATGAAATGGTTCTCCAGGAAATCTCGAATGTCATTGAGATTGAAAGGGAAAAGAAGTTGAGGATTGAAGAAGTGATTTGATATACTAGGAAGTCTAAATAATATCAGATTCATCATAGCATATATACAGCAATCATAAAAGGGGAATAAATTAGCTTTATTTCACTTGAGTTGAGTTGAGATGAGACGCTTGAAAGAAAAATGCTTAAAATTCAGAGTTTCTTCTTGTCTCAGTTGCAGTAGCGGGGATGAGTCTGGCTGGTGTGAGCCCCTACCGAACCGCAACTGCATCCGAAGGACTTGTCTATTTTTCACTGCTCCGTCTCCAGCCAGGCAACCCATTCACCATTCACCCATCCACTTAAATCTTTGAAAGTCAGCTCTCTCTTGTTAAGTATCTATCCGTCTGTTGTGACTGTACTTTGTCTGCCTCCTTTATACGGCCTCTCTGACATCCGATACGAAAATTATTTAGAAAACCTACAGTAGTTCATTTTTGACTAAAGTAGCGGCACGAGAGAGCTTATCCGCAGTTTCCTCTTCTTTGCTTTGATAATTTTTACTTTAGTTTTAAGTAGGGAGGGAGGGCAAGAAAGACGAGGGTGCCGGGTGGTGCGGTGGTAGGAGCCCTCTCCCTCCTTTTATTACTCTTACTCATGACACTATAGACAGATTCCTTCATTTCTGGTTTCAACTCACCACATATGCCCGTAAAATATCCGACAGTATTGATCAACATAATATATTTATTACTACTCCATACAATCTCCTTATTTCCGTATACGTAGAATAATAAACATTCCGCCTTTTCCATTCACCCTGTAGCAATTCCCTGCTTTTCTTGCCTTATTTTACTACTTGCACAACGCTACGTAACAATAGATTTAGTTAGACTTATTTGGTGAACTTAACTTTGAAGAAATAAAAGCGCATATGTTTTCTGCTCTATATTTCCAGCGCATCTCTGGCACGCAATGACTTTATAATCCTCGTTTCTGAGAGCAGATTATGCTAGTAAAAAGAATAAAGAAATATGATATTTGCTACACACACAGACACCATTCATTGTATTTTTGTGTCTCGTGTGAGTGTGGAAGAGTGGATTTGTGCAGATGACAGTTTTCCATAAAATATTTCCACTGTATATTTAACAGGCATAAATAACTACACTTTCCATATCTCTGCCCGCTCTGCCCTCTCCAACTTCCCTACAGCCATAACATTGGAAATTTTATTCTTTTGCTTCTTTAGCTGCGGTTATTGCCGTTTATCACTAAGTCTCCGTTATAATTATGTTATTATAGAAATAATAGCTGGCACACTTAAGTCAAGTCAAACCCTATATTCACAATTGGCGTGCCGTAGAGCAGCTACTCACTCATCAACTTTCCCTCCCTTCCGTATTAAATCAAATTCAGCTCCTGCTTTATATAATACGTGCTGTAATATTGATAAAGATATGATATTCCTGATGAAATGGAACACAAAGCTATATTTTCTCTGCATTTAAGTTCAACAGAAGTAAAAACACTCATTAATCCTAATAACTTTAGTTTGTCATGCTATACCATTGCATTACTAACTTCTATATCCTACACATCTAAGCCATAAATCTTGGATAATATCCTAATAATAAGTTTTTTTTACAATTCTCACTGATCCATAGCAATTGAAATTGAGTGAGAGACCCGCTGTGACATTTTGTGAACCGAGTAAAGCGTATAACGCTGATGGGGTCTTCATTTAAGACTTTAGGA
>JABASI010005071.1:0-12923 GCA_019776505.1 Tomocerus nigrus | reverse complement strand
ATATCCTGAAAAAAAATTTTTTTAAATCTAGTTGTACTCCACTACATGTAAATTGATCGAGTTCATGGCGGATTCCGGTAGGTACCAACACCATGCAGGAACGCACTTTAAGGTCTCGCAGTATGCAAGTCTGAATAAGCCCCAATTAGGAGAGTTCGAATTTTTTTGTATTTAAAAAACAATTTCGAAAAAAAAGCAAATTTTCAACACTTTACCCTCTTCAGGTCAATCCTGAGATAGCTTTGATATCGATGGTGTCTTTCGGTTAAAATGTCCAATGTTGCTTGCAATAGAAGACCGTAGAATATATATCTCATCCGATTTCGGGATTACTTGTGCAGAGATCTATTGGTATTGAAAGATGGTATGCAAATGGAATTAATCGTATCTGCATGTATTTTAAACTGAAATGTCGTTCATCCGTCACATTGATATGGTCTTCTAATCGAGGAAAAAATAAACTTTCGTTCAATGATTTTATGGATAGCCACATTAAAGACTTGAAATGTGGTCGATCTTATTGGGTTTGCGAAAAACGACCGAAGTGCAGCGGACGTGTAAATTACTCTGAAGGCGGAGGACTATATCAAATATAGAATAATAGTTAATATAGAATAGAATACCGGACCGGACCCAGTACTGGGTCCAATTGGCGAATAACTTGGGGCCCGTTGGCGAGGAAATTCAAAACATCAAAATTTTAATGTTTTCCCTCGTTTTTTGCGATTTCCCACCTTTGGAGTTGTTGCTCCTTCGAGAGAGGTGGGGGATGAGCAGAGTATTTATTTTCAGTAAAAGTCTAGGAGAGTTTTTTTAAATGCCCTAAAGCAATAGAAATATTTCTCCTCCATGTATCCTGAAGAATTTCCAATTCTGATGCTTCCTACTGTTCCCTCTCAGATAAAATCTCTTCAGAGGAAAAAAATTGACGCAAATAGCTATTTCTTTAGTCTTTTGGCTAATCATGACTGACAACTGAAAATTATGGTGAAAACTGGATGAAAAATGTTTGCATTTAATTTCTCGCCAGCGCAACGGTACCCATCATGACTTTTTCGACATAAGTATTTTTCCATCGCAAACCACTAAAATGATATTCCCAATTAACTTTGGATATCATTTATAATAGTCTACTCTCTTTGTCAAAAAATTGTTACCCTCTGATTGTCTTTGGTCTCTGTGCAAAATTTTGTTAAGCCACGAAAGTTGACTTTACGGATTTTTTGGTCTCAAAAAAGTTATTTTTATTTTTAGAAAACGCAGCATGAGCCAGATATTCACCGTTTTTTGTTATAATGTTATCAAACTAATAACTCCACATTCTGAATTTTTTTCGACCTAAAAAGGTGAAGGATTCATGGAAATTTCGTCATTTCGCCAACCGAACCCATTCGCCAACAGTCATTCAGTCTCCCCTACAGTAGATTCTGATATCTATGAAATGGAATCCTCCTTTAGCCTTTGGTTTAATTAAAGGTGTACATCAGTTTACTTAAATCTTGACTAATTGCTCAAAACATGCAACACAACCGTTATAATTTATTTCGTATTTCTAGTATAGCAATTTGTATGATCGTAGTATTTGTTCAATGTTCAGTGTACTGTTATGTTCATTCATTACATAACTAGTTTTATAATGCTAATTGCTAATGGCTGTAAAAATACATTGAAAATAGTGCATTACAGTGCAATCCATAAAAATGAGAGTTCATAGAGCTAAATTTTGAATCATTTTAGTTTTAAGCTGAATCTGGTAACGACGTAGACCCATAAATAAGGAGTTTTATTTAACAGGGGCAGAAAAAGGTAAAGTACCTATATAAAAGTCAAGTTGTATTTACTGTTGTACAGGGAGTTAAAAATGAGAAAAATGCAATTAAATGGAATTAGACTACCAATGTAAAATAAGTAGTGTACGAACACACATGTGTCTGCAGGAGTAATACAAAAATAGAAGAACGGCTTTAATTACGTAATAAAAATGCAAATTAAGTAAAATAATAGAAGATACATACGCATAAAATTACGCTGCTATATATAATAACATTCAATCCAAAATCATACTAGCCAATAATAAATTATACCTTACCCTACAAAAACAGTAGCACCTACCTAAGAAAAACAATAACAAAATACTATCAGTAAAATAGGATTAGGAGAAGGTGGAGAATGAGAGCTATCACAGTACCACATCAAAATCAGAATAAGCGAGAGAGAGGTTCTATAATGAATGCAGATAATGTACATAACATTTAAATTTGTTTCGCTGCGCTAGTTTGTTTAAGTGAGAGCCTACGTATTTCATTAAATAAATGGTGAGATAGAGTCCGTAGATATGAATGATATGATATATCTACATAAAAATAAAATAATAAGATTAACATAACTACGTTCTACGTTCAGAAGTCACAGACATATACCAAAATACCAAGCATATTATTCAGAGTGTGTGTATGGAGAGAGAGAGACTACAAAAGTAGTAGGTGAATGGTGAATTACATTACTAAAAAAAATACACATCAAAATAAAATGATTAGCTGCTAAGAATGAAGTCGGGTGGACGTGGAGTCGACTTGGACTGCTGCGCAGTGCACCGTTGCGGTTTGCGTTGGTTGTCAGTGTTGGCTGATGGGGATGCGATGGCTATGGCATGCACGTTGGCAATGTGTGCTGTGTTTTTTGATCCCAAAATCCTTAGGAGGCAGAGGAATAAGGCAGCTTATGTAGCTAGTAGTCGAGACGAGCGAGATGAGAGCCAGGGAGTTAAGGCAGGAGAGCAGGCAAAGGAGAGAATGGCAAAAGGCAACGCAACGGCAGCAGTAGCCATTCATTCATTGAATCTTCAGTTCAGCCATTCATTCATTCATTCATTCGTTCGTTGGTTCGGCGTTCGTTCTATCTATCCATTCATTCATACTTCATACATAATACATACATACATACATACATTCATTCATTCATAGCTTGGTTGGATAGTTGGATGGGATGGAGTTCGTCTCTTATTGTTACTTTTAGAGGTTCATGATTCATAAGTTTCCTGTTGTGTGTTCTGTTCGCAACTAGTGAGACTAGTGACTAGCTACGCGCTACGGTACTGTACTGAATACAGAAAAGCTTTCGATAATTTCTATCTGTTCAGTCATCAGTCAGTCGTCTATCCATTCGATAGTAGTCCACATCAACATCTATTCTATGATACTATTGATACTACTGTCTGTACTACAGACGGATTCCACACACTCAAACTCAACTAAATATAACCAAACATTCTAACTTCAATCAACGTCCAAGCCTTCTTCTCTTCTAGTTGGCTAGTTGTTACATTACATCCTCACTCACTCACAGTGCTCTGTTACAAACAAACAATAGACACATCAGCTCGCCTCGCCACCCTTTTTAAATAGTTCATTCAGCAAACTCTCTAATTGTGACACCAATCACCTATTTATTATTTAATTGCTATAAGCTCTCCTCTCTACTTACTTAGATAGTTTTCAGATAGCTTGGCCTGTAGTTCTGTGCGGTGTACAAATCTACTTATTTACTATTAAGTCCTTGTTTTGTAACTTATCACTCCAGTTAGCAGTGGTTAGAAGGAGTAGGAGCCTTAATATTCTGCTAGGTGTGTTCTTAAGTTATCGTATGACATACAAAGTTTATCACAATAATAATACTTATCTAATCTTCAACCTACTCGATAATATTCACTTTTTTCGGAATTTTTTGTAGCGCAGTCATAGTCAATTAGTGACTCTTGAACTGTCTAACCAAATTCTTCTCAGTTTACATCCGTTTTAAAAGTGTTTTTAAAAGTTTAAAAAGTGGTTTAACGGTTTTAACAGTGGTTTTAACAATTTTAACCGTTTTAAAAGGTTTTAATAGTTTTTAGTTCATTTTATAACACCGTAAATTGAACAAATTACTACGGACTATAACTACAGACAGAAAGGACATTATAATTTTGAATTTATCCCTTTCTCCTTCTCAAACATTCTTGCACATTTGCTGTGTGCAGCTATTCAACCACTATCGTCAATTGTAAATCAATCAATTTGTGGTTAGAACGCTTAACAATTATCACCCAGTCAAAAGGTCGTCTACAAACCAGGCTAGAGTAAACATTTCTAAGGCCAATGTCACTATTGCTAACACTTTTCAAATTCACTCCCAGTTTATAGAATCGTATTTCATACAAGCCATTGTTTTATTTACTTAATGTTCTCATTGTGAAATTGAGATTTCGTAATACAATACAGTACGTGCTTTACAGTGAAACAAACAACAGACTCATTAAATTCTGCAATTAAACTGTTTAATTGTTGTGGACGAGTCAGGCTGTGAATATAGCTACAGCGTCCGTACATGCTGTTGACTGTAATTTTAAACGGATTTTAAAAGCCAACTAAATTTTGCTTTACCAAATATTGGATCCTGTTCCCGTCTACTGACTCGACTGTCGACTGACTGCAGCTTTGTGTATCTACTGTGGCAGTGTTTTATTTAAAAATAGCTACACTTACACATCTTGCTTAAAGTGTGTTTACGAGACACAAGATCAAAGATTAAGTTGACCATTGAAAGAAGCAACTAGTACAGTAATTTTTTATACGAAACGAATATTCAGCGATATTAAATTAAGGTAACTATTTATCCCATTAATTAATCAAGATTCATGCAAGGCAGACCTTTTCAATACGTTAATTAATTGCATGTTGCATGTATTAAATGTCACTAATGTCAGCATGGTATTTTAAGCCATGTACTGATATTTAAAAAAGAAGTTGTTAATATTTTCAAGAATTGTTTTGCCCTGAATTTTATGGCCCAGCCATATCTTCGTAACGGCACGGTAGGGTAGATGAATGAATAAAGAGCAAAATGAACTGGGAAAGAAATCCTTGTTTAGATGGGCTGGTTTTGCGATGCTTTTAGTACAGTGAAGTGAATTACGACCAGAGGAAATAAAAAAGATTGCTACATAAATTTTTTGTAGGCAAATAATTAGCTCATACAGAGGGCAACAGAGCCTGCTATGGTACTACGCAGTTATGTTATGATTATCATGAACATGAATCACCGCAGTGTGCATTGTACAATAGACATTTTTATTGTAATGTCATTTTTTTAATTTTTGATGTTCCATTTAATTTTAATTGTTTTATTTACTTGCATGCAAACTATCCAGCCAGTTGCATGACTGGATAGTTAGTATTTAGTATATATATATTTTTTTAATGACATTAAAAGAAATGAGATGAATGAAAAGCCAGACGTCAAAACTTAATTACATTTGTCAGTTTATCTGTAGCCGTAACGGTCACTGCATTTGATAGGGAGGACAATTACAAAACGACCAGTAGGAATTTTGACCAGTTTGACTTATAAATAGTATAAAGGTTTCAACTTTTATTTTGTCATCGTTACTGCTTGTGCAGAACACTACCAAGGCCGTATGAAATTGTTTATTTGTTTGTGCCAGACAATTCGTCGGTTAGTTAAACTTTAGACTTTAAATAGTTTTCATCCAGCCAAGTATGCTAAGCTGGCCATATAAAAGTTGTAATTCTAATTAATTTATAACATGTCATAATAGGTCACATTTGGGGGATGGAGTGAGTGATAGCACAAGTTGGGCATTTATTTCTGCAGAGCTTAACAGTGGAAAAATTAATTTGACCGACAAACAGCAGAGGAGCAAACGACAGCGATACAACACAAAATCATTGTTTCGGCAAGTCGGAGAGAGAAGCCAGGATTTCCTTTGGATTGTGTGTAGGACAATTTTCGAATCACATAATATTACATCCAGTCCCTTCAAATAACCGAAGTATCTCTTGGAATTATTACCTACATCATCCACACAAATAGGTAAGCAAGTCAAACGACAATAATATTCTAATCTTATCTGACAACTTTCAATTCGAGAGTTATTGCTAGCACACATTGGTACATTAGTACGTATATATATTACAAAAATATCTTCCCATATGAATCATATAGTAATCATAATCATATAGGGATATGGTTAGAAAAGAAATGTATTTACTTTTGAATGGGTTGTCAGTTGGTTGTCGTGGTGTGGTGTGGTATGGACAACGGCGGTGTGATGATTAGCTTTAATAGATACGAGCTGAATTATCAGAATGAGTACAATAGAATAAGCTGCGCAAGTGGCCATACATCCACGAAATTGTGTGTGATTGCAGACTAAGTAGAATAAAATGACTCACTTGGGTCACTTCGTGAATGTAGTAAATCATAACCAGCATTGATGATATTTATTTATCGGTAAATATGTTTTAAACAGTTCAACAAGTTGTTTAGTCAAACGCACTCTTTTTTATCAATTTTTGGATTTGGAATGAATGGTGAAGTACAAATCGTCAAACAATAAAAGTGTGCACTAAACGATAATACCCTGGTATTTTAATCACTGATAATAATTACCTCTGTTGACGTATGATACAATATTTTTTCCAGTTTCTATTGATTGTACCTGTAATGTTTGTTAAACTATACTTATTATTATGTTTGTTTAACTAGCGACAAAAAGCGTAAGCACTTAGGATGCTACGGATTATTGTTGTGGATGTACTTATTTACTAATAGCTGGACCAACGGTACAATGTGCACTAACCGCAAATCCAATTGTCACAATAACAACTCTTCCTAAACATTTCTTCACAACTCTATTAGTACAGGCAGACATAGAATAGTAATGTCATTTACAAATGTACTATTTATGATAAATATTCTCACTTTTCAAAATTCCCTTATAAATCACAGTTTATGTATACAGACTCGATAGGTTTATGGGTCGTTTGGAATTATAAGATGCATTAGAGTGGCATATACATAACTCGTAAAATGGAGACCATTTTCCAGATAGTTTTCCTTTCCCATATCTTCCAAATCGTTCCCATTTCAAATAAGAATTTGTTTATATAGACAACACACATTCACACGAACTGTTTCAAACCAACAGTATAAAATATTTTTTAAAGCGCAAACAAACAAGTGTGCACAAATAGACCACCCATGATTGTTTTATTGTTATTGATATGGTATAAAGTATCTTTAGATAGGAGTAGAAATGAACCACTGAACTATTACCCTTTCTTCTTTTCATCACATCCTATCAAAATATGGTGTTTCCGGATTCCTCCTGGTCCTACTTCAAAATATTACTTGTACCATAATATTTCGCTTTTTTCTTGTTGGCTTGCAATTAGTTTTTCTTAATTTTACCCATGCAAATTGTCCTTCACTTTTTATCAAAAACCACTTAACTTTTTTGTGTTACTAATTACACGAGTTTAATTATTATAACTAAATGCAATTCAAATCCGCTAGGTCTTTATTCCACCCACAAAATATTTTGCCCATGTCGTTTAGCATGGTAAAATCATAATTAGTTGATTAGTCCCTTGTTTATCAAAATTTTGTGAAGTTGTGAAGATTGCATTATTTTTTATGAAAGTTATATCTTAGTATATCAAGATGTTATAGATAGTGAGGGATAATGGATGGACTATTATAAAACAGATGTAGATGAATATTATAATTACGGATTAGCAGTGAATGAAAATTGAGTAGTAGTGTCATGGCAGAGATAATGTAAAAACGGCTCTATCCGTCACAGTTATGTAGCATTAGTTATATATTATGCTGTTGAAATTCAGAGTGACATAGTCAAATTGTGAATGACTTTTTTGTGCATAAGCATTTTGGTTGGCAACATTTTATTGCTGTCATTGACGTCGCGCGCTTTCGTCATATTTCCGTTCCACTTTATCTTGTTGAAGCAGAGCAGATACTAAATGAACCATCAGCAATGGAGTGCTATTAAATTCTTATCTTAGAATTATTTATGTCCATCCAACAATAAGTGAACAAGTGCCAGTTGGAATTAAAGTAACATCATCACCAAATTTGAAGAGTTGCGTAAATAACTGTCATTATGTAACTTTGTAATTAGTTGCATATGATGGATATGGAAAGGCCGCTATATGTATTTAGGTGTCCGTAATACTTGTTTTCACTAATAATGCTAAAGCACAAAAATATTATTTACATGGGAATCATAATAGCTTAAATAAAATCTTGCATTCTATTTTCAAATTCACTCAGTTTTATTTTATGAAATTCTCGCTTGAATGTGTTGCTACCGATGTCTAGAAATATTATTTAAATGGAGTAAAATAACTAACAGGACCGGGTATTATACTGAAAAATGTATTTGCTGAACGATATGGCTTGATATAATTTCTGCGATAATTTCTGGCTTGGAAATAGAAAATGTGCTGACGGAGGAGACAATCTTATTAGTTTGCTATTTTTTTAAACTTGGAATACGAAAATGTTTTAAGAAAATTGTTGCCATGATTTATGAACAATTTTCAACTGTTATTAGAAGACTGAATCGCAACTTTTTAATTCAAGTGGGTTACGTTAAGCGTTTTTTTAATGACGGATAATATTTTACAGAGACATTACAGTAATAATGTATTAATTATTGCCATGCCCTATATGCCCTTCGCTTATAAAGAGACATTCTCGCCTCTTTCATAAATATTTTAATGATCTGCTTGTAACTTAAACTGCAAATTTGCCTATACATAAATAAAGCTGAGGTCAGATCTAATAGTTGTAATAATGTAAAGTAGTAGAAGTAAAGTCAATGCTTAGATATCAGTCTCAATTTCTGAGGCAAATGATTGAGTTAGATGGGGAGCAAAAAGTTGAGATAGATGCGAAAGGCAGATTTATATAAAGTTGATAAGTTCAAGTACCATTTTATTTAACTGGCAGGCTAAATTTGCATGATGAATGCTATGGGCCTGTTTGTTACCATTCGTGGACATATCTTGCGTTGAGTTCAATCAATTTCCAAGGCTGTGAATTTAGTTATTATGCTTTATCCAAAGGAAAGTGTGGTCTGTAAAGGCTGAAAAAATAGTAAACGCTCTAAAAGAGTACGTTAAGGTTCATTTTATTTAGTTGCCTTAATTGTTGTCTGTCTGAAGCCTTTGTGAGATTTCTTTCATACTAGTCAATGCCCTGTACCTCAACATCATCTGTCATATCGCAATGAAAGAATTCCCTGCTCGGGTTCATCATGGCTACTTGACTACTTGACAGTATTTGTGCAAATGTACAATCAACAGCTAAGTAGGCACTTAAAGTTAAAATCTAATAATGTTAATATCACTGATGTAGTTTACTGACAATGACAGCATAATAACTCAACTCCTATTGCCATACTCTGGTTATCTGTCATCTGCAGAAATAATCAGGGCTCTTGTGTTGAAGAGTTGCATGATAATCTTCTTATGAGTCCACAGAACAAACTACGAACACTAATAAAAAAGAGCTAGGTATATAATATATTTAAATGTACATAAACCAGGCATTTTTTGATAGATAACTTTACATTGCTTTACACAATTTTTCAAGAATTAATATTAAATCTTCTATCAAAACCTTTACCGGTTAAATTTTAGTTCAAAAATGCGTAGCCAAAACGATATTCGGTATTCCTTCACTTAACTATTGAGAATTTAGCGGATTAGAAGCCATGTGCTGCTGTGAACATATCCTGAGCGTTATCCAAATAATTTATTATAGTTAATAGCTATGGTTTAAAATTATAATAATATTCGTGGGTTTTGTTTAAGCATTTGTACTCCTTCTCAGTATGCGGCATGCGGGATCATTCTCCTCTTCTGCTGCATACTTTTGTCGTTTATCGTACGCCGCACGGGAAGTCTTCCTTCCTGTTGGACTCGGAATGGTGTTGAATTAGAGTTATTTGACAAATGGAAGAAAGACGGAGCATTTTACCCAGAAAACTGTTAGTCACTGTTGCCACCATTTCCGCCCCTAGTAATATTTGTCATTTACTCGAGGGGAGAGGATGCATTGAGAACTTCCAGGAAGGAATATATCTAAATAGATGTACAAGGAATCTTACAGCAGTGCGCCCAGTTGGATACGCTGCTGCTACTGACACAATATTCGTAATTTGTCCTCTTTAATCAACAATCTCCGTAATGTCTTTAGACATAAAATCTGTTCTAGTTAGTCACAATCTGGTCTGGTATATACTCAATTTTTACTTAGTAAAGCTACGTATTTTAAAAGGTTCAACCAAGGGAATCTTTCTAACCGAATTTGAGCTGTATGAAATGAAATAACTCTATTGACTTACTAAAACAACTGAATTGAAACGTCTAAAGGGTATAGTATTCAGGTTGTAAAATTTTCAGTTTTTATGTAGAGGTAAATACGTACGTATTGTATAGAAAAATATGAAGATGAGTAGGTTCATTCATTTCAAGTCCTTCGTTTATCTAAGCAAGGATTAGTTTTATTTGTCAGGCTATCAAATTATCCTATCTATAATATTCTTAAATTTAAAATTTTCACAAATTCCTTCCCAAACGTAGCCACATGCCAACAGGGATAAAAAATATATAACCTTTTTAGGTGTGGGAGTGTAATTTTTGTAATTCGGTGGAAAGCGTTATTAAAAATTCCAGTGATTTGAGTTGCTAATGAGCATTGTGGTGGGAATAAGTGTGATGATGAAGTTTAAATGGTATTGTTTGTAAGGAGGCTAGGAAGGAGGGATGTAATTTAGTAAATATAATTATAAGAGAATGTGTGTATGGCAGTTTGGAGTAGAAGAAGGTGAAGTGGCGAGTAGGAGAGTTGTCAGAGGTTAAGTTAACGCATGTAATGTAATAAATATATGTAGGATAAAAGTTACCTGTAGTGTGGAATAAAAGATAGTAGAGGTTAATATGTGTACATGAATAACACATCCTCTCTGCATTGACACATGGATGGAGGATGTGTGGATGTAAGGTACCTACCTATGTGTGGATGCATGTAAGTTAAATCATTCAACAGATAGAAAAGTTAGAATGAAATGAGGATTGGCCAACTAGTAGGTAGCTCAGTTCTTCTAGGAGTGAGTGAGAACTAAGGACTAGACTGGGACAGGCAGGATGGTGGAATGGCAGAGAATGCCTTCATAGAAAGCGGCCATAGATAAATGGGATGGGTGGGATGGATATGGAGATAGAGAGATAGAAAGAAGATAATATAGAAGACGAGTAAAGCAGTGCAGACAAAGGCAAGGCAAAAGTTAAGGACGAGCGACGATGAGTATACTAAACATTTTACTTGCAGGCAGGCAATGTGCGGACTCAAGTCAGTCATTGATGAGAGAGAGAGAGCAAAGTAAAGCAAAGTAAATAACTTTAAGTTTTTTTTTAAATATCCTCAGCATTGTCTTTCTACCTGAATTATATCACGAGCCTTCTGCTCGAAATCCTCGGACTCCACTCCTGCTCGGATGTGAGCAGAGGGACCTTCGGGTCACTTCTCTCCTCTCTCTCATTAATGAATTATATACCGGGGGGAGGATATAGTTAGTTGAGATTTTAGCGGAGTATTAGGGCGAGAACTTACATAATGCTCGTCTGTGGTGTGGTAGCAGGCAGGATAGGAGTTAGGAGTTTAGGAGTGCATTGCATTGAGGTACAAGCAGAACAGAACTGAACTGAACTATGTAGCAACAGAAACAGAACAGAACTATATTCCATTTACAGATGCAGACGATACAGTACTCTAACTCCTAACTACATTCATTTCTACATTAGCTGGCTAGATGTGAGTTTTGGTTTAGCTCAGGCAGGCAAGGAAGGAAGGCTCGGCAAGGCTGAACCAGTCGCAGTCATAAAGTGGTGCTCTGGATGATGGCTCTTGCTGGTTTGCCTGTTGCTAGTGGCCGTGCTTCACTCACGACAGAGCCCGACACCCCTCGCGCACTTTAGACTCTCCCGATCTTGAGGTCATTTTGCAAGTGTCAATTTTTTTCCACAGAGCTACTTTCATGGCTCGACTCGTCGACTCTGATCATCAGTCTCTGCAGCCAGCAACCAACTCAGCTCACGAATACTCGCGATCAACTAACTTATCTTCAGCTCGAGAATTCTTGTTATTATTGTTGCTCTAGTCTAGCTAGTCTACTTCTTCTTCTCTTCTGCTGACGATGACGACGAGTCGCGCGAGTCTGTTCTTCCTTTCCTTCAAAGCCTCGGAGCAGAGCAGACTAGCAGAGCGTAGAAACTTCCCTCACACACACAGCCAAGCCACTGCTGCTGCTGCTCTGCTGCTTTATTAATTATTTATTATTGTTCTCTATTCTCTGCTTCTAAATTCTAATCGCCTTTCCTGCACTTCTATCCACGCACTTACTTGCTTGCCTCTTCTGGCCAAAATGAAGAGAAAGAGAACTCAGCTAGAGCTAGAGACTCACCTCCACACAATCCACACTCATTCAACACTCTCCACGTCTCAACTCAAGTCTCAACAACCCTAAAACATATCACTAACTAATACCCTTAATAAAGTTCACAGATCAATTGCGTACCTAATTTGTTTTTGAGAATTTTACCTAGTTTGACTTGATTTTACACTCACACTACCTTATCAGCTACTATACTTAAATCTCCATTTACATACTTAAAGTAAATGAAATTACATGGATACCGTAAAATTAGGTTCCTATCCTGTGCCATATTTTTACTGCTTTTAATACGAGTTGAAAAACTCAATAATTTCATTAACGAATGGGGAAAAGTTCAAGCTTTGTCTAATGCATAAAGTTTTTGCATTAGACAAAGCTTGTAACATGCATGTAAACATTACCCAAACGGATAGTTTAAAAATCCGAACGTATAGAATAAATACGGACGGTGGTTGAGACAGTGAGATCTTATTTTCTTTAGGTAGTTTACTAATATCAGATCTATTTACAAGCAAGTAAAAGAAAGAGTAGCATATTATGTGAAACAGTTTTGAGAGAAAGAAGGCAAGAAACTACTTCTTTGGAGATTTATTTTTGCCTTTTG
>JABASI010005070.1:0-12926 GCA_019776505.1 Tomocerus nigrus | reverse complement strand
TTTCGTAATCTACTCCTTAAGATCTTTCGAATGAACTACCTTGGACCTCTATCGGTGGAGCGTCACTATTCTTGGATTATACCCACTTCGTACTTGTAAAGCATAATATTATACTCTCGCTAATTACACAAATATCATAATATATTTATGCATCTGCTGCTGCAACTGAAATGTCTACACATCTTTACCAATCTCGGTAGCATATAGGTCCTCACAGCTTCTTACATAAGAAACCTATTCTTCGTATTAAATAATTATATTATAGGGATAAATACAGTGATCGAGAACCAGAGCATTAGTTCTAGATTATTATTTGTTGTTAGTAGTGGTAAATAATGTTGACAGCCTTTACTAAGCTTTTACCTTTTGTTATGCTCACACCACAAGTATTTAGTGTGAATTCAAGTGCTTACATTGTGACTTAATATTTTAAATTGGAGAGTGGTCAAGCACCGTCTGAGGTTAAGTGTTAAGTGATTTTAGACATGGGGTCTTCACAATTACAACCCCGATACAAGCAAATAGGGAAGCAAAATAAGTGAGTCTCTCTGTATAAATGGAAGAGATGCACAATGTCAAATGAATCAGTGGTAGTGTTAAGCCAACGCAACGAAATGGCTGAGTTGAGGGTTAGAAGTGAATTAGGTACCTTGTCCAAATAGAGAGAACACTTACAAATGCAGAACAGGGCAGATTCTTTTGACTCTCGTATAGATGATAGAAGATAGAGGAAGGGATGCAAATAATCGGTTGTCAACTCCAGTGCTCTATATTGACAGCGTTTGTATTGGGAAGCAGAGAATGGCCCTTATGATGAATACAAGCAAGTCAGATAATACATTTGTGTACATAAAGACACCTTAAGGTTCAACTGCCATCCCCACTCCACTACATCAACACCAAATCAGGAATGAATCTGGTGAAAATTTACCAAGTTAAGCTCTTTTCTATTGCGTCTGTTTTCATGCAAACCACGAAGCAGAAATAAACAATAGAAGGAGACTTGACTTGAATGATTGGGGCTGATTGTGCTTTAAGTTGTGAGTGCAGGAGGACTCAGCACACATATATATTAGATATCAACAAGGTAATCCATTAACCCCCAGCACGCACGAACTAAGGGATTGTTTGACTCTTATATAGCTCTTGACTTCTTCTCGCAATCATTCCCAGTTTCAATGTTCTTTTAATTTCCAATTTTGTGCCCTTTCTATTTACTACATGGTTGCTGGCCTGAGGATTTGTATTTTTGTGCCTAGTTATACTTTGTGTAAATACAGAAGCACACTTCATCCCATATATCTGTATCGGCAGTGTACATAGAAAGTTTCACACTTCATTTCAACTAAAGATTTTCGTTATAACAGACAGAGTAGTTTATGTTATGCACTTTTCACATTTTCACCCTTTAACTCAGAATGCAGGTTAAATAGGTACCTAGCTTGGAAATAACAGATTAAGAGGTTACGTTACGTCTTACACAAACACAATAGTAAACGTACATTACTAACAAGCATTCTTATGGGGCATCTTGAATTTTGCATGGTCCCCTCACTCCCCTCATCCCCTCTCTCGTCCCTCACGCCCTCACTGTCAAGAATTGTCATGAATCTTTCTCTCCTCTTCTCAGCGATATTTATTATTAATCCTAACCTAGTTACACCTTTACACGAATATCTCTGTTTTTCGAAAAATGTAGATAACATTATTTTAATTAAGAAGTCTATTTTTGTATTCATTTCGGGTTATCGAAGCGTGCTTTCAATGAACTAAATCCCTATATGCTCAGGGACGTACTGTTTCTCCCCGGTCTTTGTTTTCCCATCTATTTCTCCTCAACCTTAAAAAATAAAACATTTATTAGGCATATGAAAAGTCATGTCCCGGTTTTAATAAGTTTGAGCATTTAATATGTTTACCTACCGACTGCGGTTGCATGATAATATGCTATTTCACAGATTAAATGACTGCAATTCGATCTGGCAATGTAAATAATGTTTCATTGTGGTCTAAAGGAATCAAAAGGACTTGTGGAAAGTGAAAACTCTAACACAAATAATATATTGTGTCATATTCGTCTACTACACTACAGGTAAGTAATGATGTTAAATGAGCCACTGCTGAAGTGAAGAGAGGGGATAAAAAGATGAAAAGAGCAACGCATATAAAATAAAAAATTGCGCAAGCAATAATAGCTGTAATTGTCCTCAAAACCTTCCACCAGGTGTTAATATACGTTGGTCGCACACATCATCGAAAAGAATTCATCATTCATGCAGTTAAATCATTCTTCCAGGTGATTACAGAACGTGATTTCAATGAGCTCGAAACGCTTTTACATACGAAAATGTTTGATTATTCCATTAAATTCTGATACCTGACAGTCATATACTATCTGAGACTTTTCATATGTTATTCGTAAGTATTTAAAATCGTTAAAGATTAAAGACTCGGTTTATCCGCAACTAGAACATGTTGATATCTGTGCTGATCAATGATGTCATGGTACATGTCATATGTAATTCTTATAGGAATGTATTATGAACAACGAAGAGTCTTCGCTATCTACCACGAAGGTTTTTTGTAACTGTTATACAGTCAATTTCGTCAGTTAATTGGAGGTAAGAGGAGATGTAGTATAACGAGCATAAAATTATGTCGAGTTTGAATAGACTTTTATTTAAGTCATTAAATAAGAGCTACACACTTGGTTATCTATCTAAAAGATGGCAAAAACAGCTAGATGAAACTGATTCACAGTCACTCGTGAAAATTCATTTTCAGGTAGATAACGCTATAAATAGAAATATAACACTTATTCATGTAAATATTTCCGGGTGCACGAATGCTTACACCTTTTTACCAATCGGATTCAAGAATTATTTCCTAGCTTTTATGTAACCAGCTGCTAAAGCTGTTTGATTGGACCTATACATTACAGAAAACTTACAAAATGCGTCTGGTACGTAGAAGAATGAATGATGCCATAAAAGGAAAAAAATAATTAGAGCAAACACAGAGCAGCTGAGTTTAAGAGTTCAATTCATTAAAAACTTTTTCGATTACCAAATGTAGACAATAGTAAAATGATGCGGAATGATTTAATTACTTGATATATACCACAATATGCCCTAACCGTATTATTACATGGCTACTTATTTCTGTGTTGATAATTTTCCTAAGCTGTATGCTTACTTCTGCTCACGGAAAGTCAATGTTTTTGCTGTGCTATTAATAGAGTTCTGACATCCTTATTAGTATTTCATGTTTATCACTTTTAAAACTTAATTCCACTGCACTGCTGTGGTTTGTAACTACGAAAGACACAATAAAACGTTAATAACAGAAATAAAAATTCATGATTTTCCTTTTTATCATTCAATTATACATACTTTCGACTGTTTAACTTTAAAAGCCAGACACTTGTTAGGTAAAGTGAATTACTATATAGCACTAGATTCTATTATTAGATAATAAGATCATAAAGCCGTTCGTAAGAGCATAAAACTTAAAATTATCAGATAGGTATTGATTACTCAGGAAAGGTGCATTAATTAGGTTTCCCTTTGTATCTCTTCCTCTTCTGCATCAAATAAATCCAGTTAATCATTATGAGATAAGAATTGATGTACTAAAGCAGCATTACCAAGTTTCATTAATACGGAGCTACTTATAACATGTGAGTAATGTACGGATACAGAGTAAATATTGTTGGAAATGGAAGTAGATTGAAAAGTTAAATAGAACGTGTGTGTATTGAAGTGATTGAGGATGTGATAACGGACGCGAGTAAGGGAGGATTGGATTGTTTGATGACCAGGATCAGATTCCTCCTGTTTTCACGCCTTGGAGCACACACTTATCTTTAGTAGCTACAGACACGACGTCCTTTTGTCAATTTGTCATTTTATCCAACCACTAAACCAAAGCAAATGAACCCTGTCGGACCGATGGCCCGTCCATGTCCTCTGACGTTCTCTTCCCTTTCCTCTCTTAAAGTATTTTGTGTCTCTTTTCCGTTCAGCTTTTCTACATAGTCCATTTCACTTTCTTTTTTATGGACACAACTCAAATAATATAAGTAATGTAGGTATAGCCGCCATAAATATTATGCTACAGATTGGATTTCCTTGCATGTAAGTATGTACAGTAATAGTTATCATCCTACAGTCTAGCAGTTAATACTCACGAACAAAAACGGACACGGACATTTTAACGTACAAAGTAGTTGTCTTCGCCTCATGCATATCCCATGAAGACTAAAACGGATGGCTAAGTACAATGTACATAAGCAAGAGGAAGAAGGGAAGTAAAGAGTAACATGACAGTAAGAGTAAGACAGCTCCAGTCTAAGTAAACGCCAATTTGTCAACAGAGAAGTCGTGCTGGGATTCTGTGGTGGATTTTATCTGACCATATTATAGGTACCTACTTACACTTTAATCAATACAGTCGCTTCTCATTTTTCGAATTAGAGTCTTTGTTCAATGCATTTCTACTTCCCCAAAGACAGTTCCTCCACAGGATTGTATCTAACCCTATCAACTATTCATGGCTCCGTGATTCAATAGAATCCACTTACTCAATTTCTACACAATTCCCGTCCGTCTCCCTGAATTTTCTTGCAACGACTCCAGGGGTTTAAAATAAATCGGCCTTTCACCATCCACAACTGCTACTGCTTAGTTTTAATGTACTAATACCTACTACTCTACTACTTATAAATAAAGTAACGTAGGTATTCTAGTATACTTACTACTACTTCCATTTACAATTTTAATAGAAATTAATTTGTAGTTGTACTGGCAAGATTTTCAAGAGTTTTCCAAAAATGGCTGCAATTGTAGTTTATGCATAATGTACAATGGATCATGACAATTATAAAATATTTGTAGCAGGTAATTATTATTAATTAATATTACTTTATGAAGGTATTGAAGACTAAATGTTTTAATGTTATGCTTTACATTCGGCATGTTTCGAAATGTATATGTAATTTCAATCAACTGAAAACCAAACGGCAATTTTCCAGAGTCTATAATAAAATAATATCGCGTCATGTGTTATACAACCTGCATATCATGTGTCATTTCAGAAGCCACAAACTTTGGCGTGCCCAAATCACAATGTCATGCCATGGTGGCATAAGTCTGTGGTATGTAATATTATGTAATTCACTGAGATTTTTGTATTGTTGATACTTGGAAAGCAGAAAAGTTGATTAAGTAATTTATATCTGCACTCTACTCGTCTGGTTGCAAAGAACTTGTGTGCAATAAATAGGCAAATAAGGGAACAGAAAAAGAAATGTATTTGATTGTGCATTGTGCTTCGCTTATTTTTCATTTTCTCCATTGAATGCATTACATTTTGTAAGCAGAGTGAGCGATAACTTTTTCCTTTGCCAGCGGAAATGAGGGAATCTCTGGAAGGCTTCCTTTTCAGATCTTCGATTGCTTGATGCTATTGGAGTTTCTGCATGAAGCTACACTCCTCGATCTGTTTGACTCAAACAAATCAGTTGCATTGTTGTCGCCTATGCCAGGAACCCTAACAAATGCATAATGCCTTAAAAATTCACAGACTTGCTACGTAAATCACCAAGCTTCTTACAGCTTACGCACAGAATAAAAAAATCTTTACACAATATTTATCTATTAAGTTTTATATTTTTCACGCTCTTTACACGCTTGAAATATTCCCATCTCATATACATGCTTCTACTAGTGCATGTCCACATTCTTTAAACATGCTATCCGGGAGAGTATTAAAAACAGATATTCTATTCATGCTATACTAGGTATACTACTACTACAACATTAATACTTTTTACTATCGACTAAGCATGTTATCAAAAAATATCTTAGTTAATGTATTACTTTGATAAATTCCAATTGACAATACAAATACAAAGAAGGCATAATATACCTATGTCAAAACTTGTGAATTATTTTCTATTGAAAGACTAGAATTAGTTATTTTGTGGACATTGTAATTTTAGTTGCACCAAGCAATACTATGTATGAGCCATGAGCAGCAGCACTCAGCACTCCACTATCATAAAAAAGTCATTTCACTTCCAGATGGGCCGAGAGACGATGATGTCAAGTATAAATTGAAACGCACTCATAAAACGGATGCCAAATGAAACTAGCTAACTACCCACAGTTCAACTTGAGGATAGTTACTTATAACTTAACGGTAAATAAATAATGTAGATGCTAGAATACTGTTATACTACTAAGCTTATGCTCTGTGTAGATATAAACTTTTAATTTTCAAACATTCCTAATCATATTACTTATCGTATCGGTGCATGACAAGCAAAATGTCTGTATTATTATTATATGTAGTTAGTGAGTTAGTTGTATTACTTGTATTATTGAATTATGCACACGAATAAGTGCTTAATCCTTTGTAATTTAGTAAGTAATATGCCTATGTATGAGAGTGGAAAATATACAAACAATAATGTCTCTCTTAGGATATACTAAGACAAGGAAAGGATTGTAATAAGCGTGTATAGATGTAAGTTATTCAACTGAAGTCCATAAATGCTGAATGAAACTGACATGCGGCCACTTTCACCGGACACCTTAGGAGTATCAAGTCAGATCAGATATGGGTAGTTGGTTTAAATCAAGCAAAAGAAGCCGAAACCCCTAAAGTACAAGATAAAATCAGTTCTACCACAGCACTCCAACATATTTATCTGTGTATCTTCAATATTTTAATCTATTTTGTGGTCCTCTTAGGAGGACAACTATCTGGATTGTTAGATTCACTTAAAACCCGACAGTACTGCTAATATATAATCCACTGAATGAATTGAATGAGTCTAGAAGGACCGCACCACTCTACCGGAAAATAGGATGCTTGCATTTGCCTTTAAGGAAAAAAGGTTTTCAAAAGACGGATGCTTTGAATAAGTACTTAAACTTTTCTTGATATCTATCTGTTTGACTGAAGTGCAAGCAGGCCAGCTACTGGCTCCCTTATTTTCTGTCACTTGGTGTCAACCGTAATTTTATTACAAATTATTGTTTATTTCTTTCAATGTCCATCACCCGTGAACTACAAAGCCTACTCTTACTAACTACATACATCGGGCGCTTCTCATGTTACTGTTTCGTACGATTACAAAACAAATGTATCTTGTTATTTGAGACCATACCGACACGAAAAATGTAAATGGGTAAATCACAGAAATAGAAGAGAGATATAATAGCGTATCGCATAGCTCATGAAAAATATCATACCTACTTCTTATACATTTCTACCGTTACTGGACTAATGTTCAATAAAGAAACTCATAAAGAAATTCTATGAATTATAGGAATTCAGAATAAGAGTAGTAACATTGATATATCCTGTATCCACTATATACTGTATCTGCCTGTACAGAAAGTAAATACTATCATTCGTATAATCGTGATGAGACGAGCCTCTATATTTTATACTCTATTTGTAATGCAGTACCAATTTGTATTGGGTAGGTACATAAATTCAGCTATTCGTAACCAATTGCTGTAGGACACTCCTACACACCTGCTAGACAGACCATCAAGCATTTCTTAAAACACTTGCAAATAAGCTTGAGGGGAAGCATTGAGTCAAGCAGTTCGTGTTTCTGTGTTTGAATTTTGTAAACCATTTAAAACCAACTATTTTTGACACTATCAGCAATGCTATTTATACAGCTTTAATGACATATGATTGGCGATTGATGATGGAACTAATTATAATGTGAAGAGCATAAGCATAGGTACGAAGGAAGTATAAGATTAATAATGATGATATATACTTTAAGACAAACTGCGTTTTAGAATTTTGTACACAAACGAAACTTTGGTATAAACTTCTTCCGAAAATAGTTCACATAACAGAAATTTTCATTTCTTAGATTCTTATCAAATGCTCTCTGTAACTTAATCTTGAGAGAAAGAACATGATACATATCACCTTCAAAAAGATGTTTTGGGGTATTTTGAATTCTATTTTCCATACATAAAATAAGTATCTGACAGACTAATTTAAATTAGAATGGCCTCTTCCCAATGATGGTAACCACTTCCTTCTAGATAGCAGGGTTCGTGAGATATTGACACTACTTATCATGCAAAGAGACTATCAACTTTTGGGTATATCCCTGTACATGACGGAGAAGTTTGCAAAAACAACTGGAAAACTTTATTATATAACTCGTTATAACTCGTTATTATATAATAGGCCTTGGATTTCCTAACCTTCATAATGCAATTAGAATGGTAAGAAACAGTACACCACTGAATTGCACCTACTGGGAACTTGGGAATTATTATTATCCTTTGTATTCCACTATATCAGTATGTTTGTCCCCGCATTATTGTAGTGTTATCAAAATGTGCTGAGTTTGTATTAAGGTACAATACTGAGTAAAAACGAAACAGCATCTAGAAAATAGTAGATGAGGATGATATAAATCTGGAAGACCTTGTACTGTCGTTAAGTGAAGCCTTAGTACAGTAAGCAGTTTGAGATTTAATCGGCAGAAGTGAATCACCATCCATCCAGCACAACAGAATCCCAATTGCAACTAGAAAACGAAGCCGCACATCCATATATTCATTAATTTGATCTGTAGTTTCTGATACTACTGCTCCGAATAGATTAGGCCATTTGGTAAACTCCGTTATTTATATAACACTTACTAACATACCTACTATTTAGTTATTAATGAATTTCTTAAATCAGTATTCACTGTGAGCTCCTGTACAAAATAGATTGATATTCCTGGCAATAGGATCATTCTTTCTTGTTAGGTCTTATCGCCTTATATGCGTCCATCCACTAATTGCAATAGATCTGTAAATGCGCTTTGATTATATTATAGTAGGTAAATATAATAAAGCAAAACTCAAAAATTCACGTATAGTAACTAGAAGTGTTTCTTCTAGTATTGCATATTCCAAGATAACTAATTACTGGATATACTGTGCCATAAAAATATTCGAATGGTCACATTTAACATAGATCAATATCCATAACATATCATCGTCAGTTTGCTCGGTTTTGAAAGTTCTCTTTCGCCTGTAAACCGAAGATGCACAAATTAACTTATAGTGCAATTTTAAATGGATCTACAATTTACAATGCAATTTATTTATGATGTAACATTTCCGGTTCCAATTGCATGTTTGCTTAGGTACTTTATTACTACTTGCAATTATTGTTTATGTACTAATAATGTATTGAATATCCATGTCTAATAACTACAGGTGGCTATACATAAGCACTATCGTGTGCGAGCATGAATGTAGTATGCATGTTAAAAGTTTAGAATTGAATGGAGAAGCAGAGTTTGGAGGAAAGATCATAGGTTAAGAGTGTAGCGGAAGAGAATAGTTGACTGGTCTTTAGAGGGGCACATCGTCGTCACTGAAGAAGGAAAACGTGGATGGTCCAGGGAGGAGCTGAGACCACCCATAGACGACTCTTGAAAGAAGGGTCGGTGAAAGGAAGTGTCTCACGGTATATTAGCTGCTCAATTCGGGGATTATCGAAACTAAACTCAGGGAGGGGATACGGTCCACAAACAAAAAATCGTTGACTATTATAAACATGATCTCACTCATCTGACAATCGGTTGAATTTTGTGAATGAAATGAATCCGGCCCAATGCACACACAACAACCAAAGCAACAATAGAGCTTCATATAGTTTTCCTCCTTCCCTTCTTTCTCCTCCAACTTCTATCTAACCTAATCGCCCAACAACTACACACATAATAATGTACATACAATCATACAACTAAATTATGCACTATTTATTTTCATTAAAGTACACAAATACATGGGCTTATTGTTACTTTGTATACAATAAGTAGTATTTAGTGCCGTAATTCACTGCTACCTAGTATGTCTCTGTGCTAGAATATCGGTGCTATACATTTCAGTAAGTTGTACCTGGATCATTTACACATGTACACTTTTGTAGTTGGAGTCTGTATACATTTGGCTTATCTACCGTCATCTCGACACCTAAATATTTACTAGCTGATATGTAGAAAAGTTGTAGATATAAGATCATATGCTTAAATGTATTAGGTACTAATAGAATTTCGGTAGTTTTAATATAATCAAATCTAAATCACAACGTACCTAATTTAGTAAGTCTTGTGCGAAACGAAAACCCAAATTACACAACAGCGTAGAAAACCAGTTCAAGATCTACATATTTTACATATTATTATTTACGTTTGCTATTGAATAAATCTATGAGTGTCCCAGGTATAATTACTTATAACTATCCTACATGCAACCTGAACAGCAAAAAAAGTGCCACTCTGCTTGTTACTCTGTTTACTTCCTTCTGATGTCTGAGTATTTGAGAATATAACACATAGGGAACAGTAGCACATCATAATTTTCATAATTGCAAGATTAGGGAAACATACTGATTCGAAAGAACCAACAATGGTAATTGTGTATTCATAGATATTATCATTAAAAGTTTTTGCAAAACACGCAATACGATGAAATTTTTTGTTGTTTTATACAACTGCAGCAGCTAAAAAACGAAAACTACTCATCCGACTTACAATTTCCAAGTTTTTGTAGGTTACAAAACTTCCTTTTACAAGTAAATATTTTGAAAAAGTAAGCACATTAGTATATGAAGACATAAACTCTATATTGATTCTATTTGAGTATCAAATGTCATACCATGTTTATGACGATAAATAGTCCGGAAAATCAAAAACAAAAGAGTTACTCTTGCAAGAAGGGTTTTATTCCTTTATAGAAAAAAGCCATGTAATTTGTCAACTTTGTCGACTCAATCCTGTTTCAATATAGTTTTAGTGCAATTAATAAGTTTTGGAATATTATTAGCAGCACAGTTAAAGTCACTTCCGTCCATTACCAACATTCAAATATTATCCTTACTGTAATACTGCCGTAAGTGCAGATTTGTATGTACATGGATGGGGAATTCATAGGATAATATGTAACAAATTATATCTTATGTTTACCTACAAACTAATAACAATATTAACTATAATACAGTTTGTTGTGAGTTCCTTTGGGTGGTCTGCTTCCAGTGAAATCTTTCCAATGGAGGAATAAGGTAAGCAAATGTAATCTTCTATTTATTTGGAATCTCTTTGTGGGTGAATGAAGGGCCTGCCATACAGCATACGTTGTTCTGATCCATAGTACTGTAATACAATAGCATACAATAGGTGAATAGGTGTAGGTAGATGTTCCAGTGTTAGTTAGATGTTACATATACACATGTAGTAAACAGTAAGTACATTAGTATATCTTGCGTAACCTTCATATTCCAATAGAAAATCATATAATGCCTTGTTTATTGTATAACTCATTTCATAACAGAAAACTGAGCCCTTACCTAAGGATGATCTATGTATGAACTACTGTCTGTATGTAGTAAACATAAATTGCAGGGTACAGAGAGTAATATATGAGGGAATAATGGGTGATGTAAATGTACATTGTGTACTTAGTGTAGTTAAAGTGTATTTAATACACACAGTAAATAGAAGAGATGACACGACACGGGTAGTATATCCTCCTGATCCTTTTTTAATATAGTTCAATGGCAAGTTCTGCTTAGACAAGGATTCATATGGATATATGTTGATAACTGTAGCATTAAAAAAATTAATCCGCCTATAGCATCTACTAGAACAGGGACATACATAATAATGTATAATTCCGTGATCTCCATCATTGATGAACATCTGCTTGGATTATCGAGACAGAAGATAAAAGATCTTTGTTACAGAGATTTGGACTGACTCAGTGAACTGGTCGAGCTGATCGTGAGCTAAGGGATAAGCCACTCTCTTAATCCTGATTAACAATAAGTCCTGAGCGGGACTGTTGTGCTGTGACTCCTTTTGTGTCTTCCTATATATCTAGCTTATCTTCAGCATTTACGGCTTTACTCCCAAAATGAATTCTGTCTGACTATTCTGTACACGCAAGATTTGGCTTTGGCTTAACGCTAAATCTCTATGTGTGCATGATGACCAGAAAACAAGCTAAACCTTACATAAGAATTTACATCATTCGCATATTATCCCTTTTCTAATCGCCCTGCTGTGTTACCAGGATCAGAATTCACAACTACGATTCTCAAACTGACATTTCGACATTATCCATATAAAATATGACAACACTTATTATACACAGCAAATTGTTCACGGGTGGCATGCAAAATCTTGAAATGGACGAGGATCTTAAAGTTCACGGAATGTATGCGTTGTGTTAGTACTTAAATACACTTGGAATGGGATGAGACTTATGGCATTGACAATTATTATTGCTAGCTATTACCAGTAAGTAGAACATTGTCAAACGAACAGCAGCAGCAGTGTAGAAAGTATAACGTTCTAATTACTTCAATATATTTACTTCAATTAAAGGCACAGTTTATCCAAAACATTGTCTATTAGTTACCTATATATATGGTTAGGTATATCTATAATAAAATTGCATCTTTAGCCCGAAATGTTGCACGTATCACATAGCATATCATATTAATGTCAAGTCTACTAAACTCAATCTGGAAACTGGGATGGGGAGGGGATACTTGAATCAAGATGTGGGTGTGGATACGTGGAATAAGAACGTCGCAAGTTTACAGAACTTGTACCTACATCCTACATCATCTAGAAAAGTCAACTTATAATTAGTAGCATCCATGCAGCAGGAGGACATTTTCAGTAGGGTACATTATTATAGACAATGAATATTATAAATAGGTAGCCAAAATTATATAAATGTATCGCAAACTATCTATTATTGTAATCACGACGAAATGGAGTGCTTAGAGAATTTCGGGAAAATACATGGATAGAGTACAAAAAAATCTGTGCACAGTGTGTCGACAAGTCACTCCTGCATTAACTTCCTTAGCAA
>JABASI010005069.1:0-12926 GCA_019776505.1 Tomocerus nigrus | reverse complement strand
ATTAAATTACCTGTGCTGTACTAACAATAAGTATGAAGGAAGCTATTCAAAGACTTGATCCTATTTATCGAGTAATGCTTTCCCTTGGAGAAAATGAAATAAGCCGGTCGGGCCCTACTTACTTACGTGTCTATGCAAGGAAGGCGTAAAGCAGGGCAATGTAATCTAAAACACGGTAGTTCATAAGCTCCGCTAAGAACATCCCCCGCCATGATTTGCCCTATATCAATAAGGTTTAAATTACATTCGGAATTTTCTATTCTAACTTATAGAAGAAGCGAGATATAATTTCATGGAGATGTGATACTTTTTCCATGCCCTTTTTTTCCATTCAACGGAATTGGATGTGTATTTGGGTTTTTTTCTTGATAATAACGATTTAACTGCTATGAAATGGCCATTATACACTAGATAGTGTGTTCCGTTTCCTCCATAATGGCTTATATAGCTATAGTATACATGGTGGAGTTCAATCTGTAAATGTTAAATGCATTGCAATGTCAATTGATTTGATTTGAACGTGAAATTGGCTGCATGACATCTACCCCTTGAAATTCTTGACGTGGCAGTGCATTCTATTGCATTTTACTTATTGAACTTTTCTGAAATCCTATTGTGTATAGCAGGAACATGTAACATTCACTTTTTTTACTACAGGAGTAAGAATAGTCAGAGAAGAGATATCTTATATAATACACAGTAATAATCGTAGTAGGCACTATTGTATAAGATATGCGCTTTGATGTAGTTTATTCCCATGATGATCCTTATATATAAAATGATTAGGATTCCCGACTTGTCTTCAACTTCTCCGGTTTGGTGCGGTGGTGCTATGCGATGCAGGAAAACAAACCAGAGTGGAATAAAATGAAATGGTTTCGCTTTGTTGGCTTAACGCCTTCCCGTTCGGCCGTCCGTAACTATAAACTGATTGTGAGGAAATTGGAATGGTCGCCTCGTAGCTCACTCACTCTCCTCTTCACTTCCATTTCATTCTACTCACTTCTCACCATCTAATGCATAACAAAATACAATACTTACTCTATAGAGCCCAATAAAACCATATATTTAATACGGACACTAGACACATACCTTAATAACAATAACTAAGTAGGTTATACTTACTTATTGTTTAAAGAGAGTCTATAGTCAGATCACTTTTAAGTCAAGTGCCTGAAGTGGCCAACGCCAGAACTGCACTGCAGTGCAATAAGCACCAAATAGCACATTCAATAGAATTCAGGAGGAGGAGCATATTCATGTCAAATAGATTCCTATAGACATCTCTATGTGCCTATATATATATTTACATATATCTATATGGGGTCAGTATATACATAAAGTATATAGAAGGATAACAGTCAGTATTTTATATAGTAAAAACTGCTAAAAACTAACGGAAGATATATACCAGTTATTTATATGCGATGCAGGGGATTTATCTAAATTTTGCCATACCGCTTTCTCCATGCATAAATTGTGCCCGTATTCCTTATGGCTCAAAAATTACACAACATGTTTACTACATCTTTAGTTATGATTTACAAGTCCCCAGTATTCTTCGTAAACCAAAGAGAATCTTCGAATTTATATATTTTTTGGGATTTGACACTTTAACAATCATAAAAGCCCACTTTTATATTCATTCTTTCATTTCTTTGTGTCTTGCGCTAATAAATCATCGTATGATAAGTAAGTAATAGCAAGTGCATTAGGTACCCTTGTATTTATTGTACCTAGTATTGATAGGTATGCAATAATTCGTTGATGATTCTACACCGGAGGAGGTGTGTTGCATGTTATGAAGTTGTGTTACGAAATTGGAGTTTACAAGGAATGTATTCAATGTCCTAAATAAAATAATTCTAGAATCGCAACAAAATAATCTAATCCTAAGTAAATTGAACAGTTTGTCCTATGGCTTTATATAGATCATAAAAAGTTCAGCAATTGATAAGTAGATCATTATACGTCCTATAGCAGTACATAATATAAACAAAAAGTGGTGTGGGTGCTCCATTTCAAGCATTTTCCACTAACGATATGTATATGGAGACATTACGGGTATATTAAGTGGACAAAGCAACTGTATTATGCCCTTAGAATAGTGAAGAATACATTATTCAAAAATGCTAATACACTATTATATAGACAGTTAGGCATTGCTAGGTTAGACATAGTTTAGCGTATAATTTTATGTTAAAGATCATAGTGCATAGAATGGAGAGGGATGTTATGTTAGCTACTTGGGCTATTCATTGCTAGACTAAAATTCACAGATGATCTCATCGGGCTGGAGACAGAATTCTATTGATTTATCAATTCTGCTTGATCTTCACTTTCTTTTTGCTTTCACTCGACTTTCACCAACGATCTATTGAGAGAGGGAAGCTAAAGCAACGAACTGAACTTGACTTGACTTTCATGCAGAGTTAGAAACTATACAAGTCCTGTCCACGAGTCAATGTAAATGGTTAAACAGAATTTTGGATAAAGTCAAATCAAAAAAGTCAGTCCATAGGACGACGACTAGGACTAAGTAGACAGAGAAAATCAGAGGAGACTACTGGAATCGCAGCTTACAAAAAGAGGACAGGAAAGTTAGGCGACTGGGGAGTCCGGGAGAAGAGAAGAGGCGGACGGAAGCAAATCTGAATCTCAATTCCACTTTAAATCTTTACCAAGTTCCACTAACTCAGCACTCGACTGTGGAATTCCGAAGAGGCTCCTTGTGTACAGAACGCAACCAGAATGTGTACATATGAAACTTACCTTTTACTCACGCTCTACCTTTATTGACAACTTACCTCCATTGCCGAAGACTTTCCTTTTGCCACGAATTTTCCCTTATCGCTAGCCAAGGGACTTTCAATCCCTACCAAATAAATTCACTCAAGGAAAATTATAGCTCTCTAACTTTTTCTACACAGAAAACCAATAAAATCCCATTTTTATCATCTTCCTCACTTCAATCCTCGTGTTTTGTTTCGATAAGCAGTGCAACTCTTACAGCAATACCTTTTTCAAATTTTCTTCTTCTGATGAATTATTTGAAATATTCAAACATTATTTTCTTTAGTCCCTCAACTGTATTAAAAATATCGACCAACATTTTGACTATTTGTAATTTCGATGCCTAATTATAATTTTAATTAGAATGATACTAAACCCGATTACATTAATAATTAGATGACTTACATGTCAAAAATGTCGAATTCGACCGTAATTAGTTTTCAATAATCATAGCTTTTTTGTCAAATTATGTCGGAAATATTAATACATGATATTACTTCAAGCCGATGCAGCCTCAGACAACTGATCTGATAATAGAATAATTAAGTATGTTAAAGTAGGCCTACAGTGGGTCATATGAACAATAGAAACGAAACCCTGTGGTCAAGAAATGCTAAAATATATTTTGAATTTAGAATTTTCCGTTAAAATTATCTGTGCTAAGTTATCTTTATGATGTAAATGATTGAAAGTCCAACTGTTAATTTTCAGAAATGCCCTTCACACACTCTTACAAACTCTGTAGCATTTATTTATCGATTTTCAACATGGTTTTGTGAGGGAAATATTGTTGAGGGAAGGATTTCAACGAAGTGCTCAGCTGAAACTAGGTGCTCTGGGCTATAGTCCGTATACATAAGGAGAAGTAAGATGAAAGATGCTGGGACGAAGGTTCCTGGCGGCACTAGAGTGAAGAATAGCAAAGGAAAACGAGTGAGTAACGATCGTTTCTCTATTTTACACTTTGGAGAAGGGAGCATTCAGATCAGAGGAAGTCAAGTCAAGGGAGTAAAAGTCTATTGTGGAAAACTTAACACAGATCTTCAATGAGCTCTCATTGTTCGCGATATTTCGAAGCAGACGTGAAGTTTTGAGTCGACACAGAGCGTTCTTTTAGCTCTAGCCACCACTAATACATATGGATGGATGGAAAATTTCTTAAGCGGCCAATGCTCTGCTCCTACTTTCCTTCCATGCATCAGCATCACGGAGGAAAGTAAGTAAAAGTAGTGAGTGGTGAGCTGTATATTTTATTCTATGTATGTAATATGACATAACAATAAATACTCAGCAGGAAACTGAATCCATTGTCCTTTAGCATCCTCTCTTATAGCTTCGGCAGAGTCGGCAACCACCACCAACGAACGAATTCCAACTCAATCCGGAGTAAATAGAATGAGACATGTCGCAAATCTGCGATTCCGTTGGAAATTCTCCGTATTTCTATTATACAGTTAGTAGTAGTTACAAAATGGATGCCGTGATTTTCCCTTTGTCGTCGACCACATGTATGGGTTGACATGATTTCCCAACTGGAATTTCACGTAGCCCTTCCTGATGATTGCTAAGCCAAAATAATCCCTTAATCCCTTTATAGGGCTGTTGCAGATGGATGGCAAATTAAGATACGTGTTCCTCCTTTTCCCGCACTCTGACGATGGCTCTCGTTTTATCCTGTCTTCCGACTATTTTCATCGCTTTCTTTTCTATTTTATTATCCTATAGCCTAATAAAATGTCCTATTATCTATATTGTACACTCTTCCGTTCACTTCCCTTCAATCCCGACTCCTTTTCCATTAAAATGTGAGCGTGTCTGTAAACAATCTCGAATTTATTATACCTACCTACTAAAGGTTACCAGATATATAATACTATACCATTCTCAGAATCACATTGCATGGTAAACAAGTTAGAAAAAAGGTAAAGCCTTATAAACGTTGATTCGCTCGTCAGAGAGAAAAAGGAAAGATTGGTCAGGATTAGATCCAGCTTTCACTCCATTGCACATTGTCCATGAATTTTTCTCTGATTGTTTGTTGGAGAGGTCGTTTGATTGCAAGACTTCCCATAAGAATCCAATGTAATGCTAGAAAACGTGAAGCTATGTCGGCTCGCTCGTTAAGTACAGATAATACTATGCCACAATGTAAAGAAAAGAGTCAGACAAGTCCAGTCTACTACTAAAGGGCACGGCTAACTATCATTTTAGCTTATTGTTCGCGTGTGAGCTCTGCTTGTGAGGATGAAAGTGAGGAAAAGGATTGTGAGTAAAAAGCCGTAGCATAAATCCGATGTGACAATGAATGAAGATAGATAAATAGAGGGAATAAGGATGTTGAATAGATATGCTGCTTTCACCTAACTACTAGTCTAGTCATGTGAATTTGTGAGACTATCATAAATAGAGTCGTAGTAGTAGTAGTTTGTGTAGTAAACACGTAGAAGATGCTCTTTGCCTATTTGTATAGTTGATAGGAGGTAGAATAAAATATTGGAGTGTTAGTTGGTGTGTCCCGCTTTCGGGTTGTAAAGTTTATTGCCACTGGTACTATTGTACGGATGCGGATGTATGTGGAGCAGATGAGAGAGAGAGAGGAAGCCAAAGGAAGGCAGGCCAAGTTAGCCCTAGCCAAGCAAGCAACGTTATTATGAAGCTTTGCATGGCACAAGAACAGGACAAAGTCGTTTGATTGCAGAAAAGAGCAAAGTTGGCAGAAACCCAAGATAATTAAATCATTTAGTGCTTTAGTTACAAACGACAGAGCAAAAAGCAAATGGCACTACTAGGAAGACCCAAGTATGCATTGTACTTTTCGAGTGTGCATTTTATGTTTTATCGTTTTAATGGAGATACTCTACTTTTACTCATGTGAACAGACAGCAGACGATGAATTGGATGCCAAAACCAAACAGGCCAAGGAACATGGACAATAGTACACGTATAGCACCTATTTACTTTTTTCTACGTACGTATCTCTTCTTCCACCATCAACACTACTCATACACACAGTCACATTAACTCTACATAAACATACATACTTGTTAGTAGTGCACACAATTTCCACCATACTACACATAGAGACATTTCTAAATAGAAAATAACTTCATATAATATTTTATTATATCATATTAGCTTTCAAATAATCCTCTTTCTATACACTCTCTCTGTCTCTTTTATTTATTAAACCTTCAGGGAATGGGATTCATGAACATTGTGGTCGTCTCTGAATCTACTTTTTAACTATATGAGCCACATTTGTTTATTTGACGATTTTACTCCAGGCCACGTCCGCGTCCGCGTATCCGGTCGGATATATTCTTCTAGTAATGTTTGTTCAAATTGTAATTGTTTGTCTGCAGTAGGATCCCGTATGTATCTATGTCTCCATTCTCCATATTTACACAATCAACGAGAATGTTTGTTCCTAATTTACCTTTTATAATTATTTCCTAGAGGAAACCCAAGGCTGAAGGCTGTGTGTCGTGTGTCTATGATCATTGTGACGTGGATGCAGCAATGCACTTCATAAACGTCATCCTCATCATTTACTTTTAACTGCCTCTCTTGACACTTGGAAATGTGGAAATATAAACATTGCAGTAACAACACGAAGAAAAATATGCTTTTTTATTACATTTTGAGGTCGGCTATATACACATTCCTGTATTTTTATAGGCAAAATGCTTTCTCCCGAGGGAAATCCCGAAAATTCATTTCTTTCATCTGTTCTAATACATAAGTACATGGAGAGACATGGAAAAGTTTCAAGAAAAACAATTGTGGACAAACATTGCGTTGGCTTCACTGTGTCCCTAAGTTTTTTTGTCATTACGTGAAATGTTTTTAAAACTGCGAACATTTCAAAAATGTATTCATTCCTTCCAACTATGCATATTCAAATTTTAGCACAGGAGATATTCGGCCGTTTCATATTACTTTTTACGTGATGATGACTTTTATGGTATAGTGCTATATCTCTGAGGAATGCATGTAAAATTCCATCTCTTAATTAAAGGCAATGCTGAGTGTGAGCATTAAATTAAAGCGTTTTATCCCTTTCTGTATAGAGCAATTAAACATTAGAGCTCCGACGAATATGTCTAGAGAATTGTGCAGCTTTATGCAGATGAATTAGTATAGCATAAAGTGTAAGTTAAATAGTTAAATGTTATTTTTATCGCGTCCTCCCATTCCAGTTTGCTCCTTGCTAAGCAGTAATTAAGTTTACTGCACTTGTGATTGCAAACTTTTACGTCTAACCAACCATAAGAATATATATAGTTGAGGCTATTATAAGCTTGGCAGTTTTTATTCTTTTTATCCTCCAGAATTGCATCCTTTTAATTCTTGGTTTTGTGTACGAGTGCAAATAAAAGTTTAAATTGCTCCCACATAAAACTCCACTGAATTTACTTTTGTAATTCAATTTTTGTTATAATTATTAGGAAAATTCGGGATGAAATGCTGTGCTGTGGTTTTTAATCACAATTTAGACACTTTGGTGCACAATTATTGCTTAATGAGTTGTTGTAGGGAAGCTGTACGGGGGCAATATGAGATTATGTCATGAATAGTGTATAATGCTTCAAAATGAAAGGACTTAATGGAAAAGAATATTATTATTCTATGGACATGTCCAGATCCCGAGGATAGAATGATGAAAAGAGCAACGTTTATTTATTTATGGTAACAAAGAGTTGTTAGTTGTTGGAAAATGCTTTATAGTTAGTTTCCTAACTATAAGCAATGAATAAATTGGAAATATTATAGCATCATTTTATTGTCAGGTAGTCATTGTAGTGAAATGACACGTAAAAGCAGAGAAATTAATGGTTGAATGAGTGCCAGTCTCTAGGGCACCTTTTAAACTGCTTCCTACACCATTAGTACATGTATGGAAAGGAGTGACAACGACCAGACTCCTTTCACCACTTCATTTACAAGGCATTCTGCATGCTATACAATATTTATGCAGAACTAACACATTATTACGTCGACAAGACAGCAAATCACGTATAATAACCACCAAAATTCCCTTTCTTTCATCTCCGTCGATGTAATTTGCAACTCTCAACAAAATTTCAACTCTGAAACACTAGACAAAGGTAAAATTTTCACTTACTTCGTGATTTCAAAGTGCTTCTGCCTAATTTACGTTGTTGAATTTTCTTTCAATTAGAGAAACATTGAGGGATTGAATTAAAAAAGTCTGTGAAAAGTAAATTAACCATATGTACCAAAAGTATTTTTCAAGGATGATTCTATGCTCGTGTGAATGTTTACAAAAGAAAAGTGGGTAGACGTTTTTCTCGGATGTAGCATAATAGTAACGGGATTTTTTTGTATAATTTGATGTCTCATAGGATTGAGTTGTACAGGAAGTTAATAATTCTTCATGAATTATTTTTTCTTGCTCTGTAATTAATGTGGGTGTGGGATTCGTAATTGGAGAGGAAGACTACAGTAGTCATTAAATATTCAAGAGGAATTACGTCAGAGTTAGTTTCCCGTATTCTTACCTAGTTAAATTTGTAGTTCACATCACAAGGTTTACTTTAATCTTTAATTCCTTTCTTCGTTAGCAACATAGATATTTTCAAATTAGTTTTTTCTTGTCACATAATCTTTGCTCTTGATTGTAAAAGTTTTCTCCGGTTCTTGTTTAGAATGAAGATTCAGCTGAAAGTAATCAGATTTGTTAAGAAAGTACAAAGTACATAGTGGTAACTACTAATGTGTGTGCTATGTGCTAAATATAGAAATGCTTGGCAGACTTATCTTCTTGACGTTAGTTAGTACGTTCTACATAATATAATGACTGCGAACTTCAAGTTAAATAGAAGGAAGATGAATCTCTCCTTGTCGTATTCTTAGTTACAGCAGTCGCAAACTGACTGGCTGATTACTCGGTGCAAAATTTATGTCGTGCATGAAATGCACGCTCCTCAACAATAAAGCCAGACAGACTAACAAGGAGAAAGTCGAAGATGAGACTAGACTGGAATTAAAAAGGATTAGAAACTCTTATTTGTCTTTCCTAATAGGCCGTACTTTCACATTATCTAATAACACGAATATTACACTATAACCTTACACAGCCACGTATGCAGCTAATTTATGGCTTTCTATAATTTAACATGCATTTCTCTATTTCTCTCTCAAACAAGGTCGCTACCTATTTCCTACAAATTACTCACTAACTTTACACCAATTATAATTCTGTCAAGATGTAGCATCATACATTATACATGCAGAGCATTTATCTCTGAACACACTTAATGATATTTTTTACAAAAGCAGGAAAAATTCCACACATTTTTTATATACAATAGCATTATGGTAGAATCAAGTTCAATGCTACAGGAGCAATCATATAAAAAACTAACTTGTATCTTTTCATGAAGTGAAAGTAAAGCAACTATCTCATAAATTGGTAAATTGGCAGTCTTCTAAGTCTAACCCATTCAGGTAATGTGTATACATAAAGTTGGCCCGAAAACATTTTCATGCGGCTCTTAGGTGAGAAAGGGAAATTTCATGTACGTCTTTGGCAACTATCTACAGTATGACCAACTTAATTTTCCTACTTTCTCTCAATGTACACAGAATCAAAAATTTATTCATTTTGAAACTAAATGTAGCACTTCATACGATTCAATTCCAAATTATGTTGTCAGGCGGGTAGTAGAATTTTGTCGGACATATTGTATACCTAGACGATATATATAATTATTTAGCTGATAATTTTAATTACTAGTTTCACATTTTCCATTGCTACAGAATTTTAAAGCAGACGTTTTAGACGTTGATGTGAATTTAAGTTGTGTATTTAGAAAGGTAGAGAGTAATGAAGGTGAAGGGAAAGAGGTAGTGAAACCACATCGTTTTGCATAGGAAATTGCTGGAGAAATAAAGTTGAGTATACCTTTTGCATAATTTATGTGCAAGTGCGGATCTGTGGATAGAAAAGTCAGGAAAGAACAAACAGAACTAACTGGAAAGGAAGTTGGAGGATGGGAATGAAAGATTGAGACTCTGCCACTGCCATGCAATGCCACCCACCTCTCTCCTTTGAATAACGCAGGAGGAAATTAGCTAATTTGCCAGAAGTTCCAGTTGAGCAGACGGGTAATTTATATTCCTGTGTTTAGTCGTCGGCAAAACTGAGTCTGACTGGACTTAGCATTATTCCATTCTACTTCTACTAATATTTATTATGTGTATATCACTGCATCCTGATTTACTGCTATTATTATAAAATAACCTTCTACTTTCAACTTTAGTCTGTTTACCTATTTTCCCTTGCCAAATGCTTCAATTAGCAGTACAATTTAACAGCAATAAATTAATGCTATTTTCTACTGTGTTTGCAGAGAGCATCGTTATTTATTTGTTAATTCAGCAATTAATAGAGCTGTAGCTAACAGTTTTATTATTTATGCTTATATTTGTGTATCAACTAAAGATACAACCAAAGTTTGGTCAAGGCTCTATAGTCCCATGAATAATAGAGTAATCTATGTAGGTCACATTTAGGAATTCTACATTGAACGAGCCAAGAATTACTTGAATAAGCCCAAAGAATTAGGGATGGATAGGAAACGGAGAAAGTTTAAACACATTCATCTTGATCCTTTTCCGTTACACAAAATTCTCTTGCTTCATATCATCGTTGAATCATTGATTTATTTATATGGATTCAGGTAGGTAGCTAATATTCACCTACATCATCAAAATTTCCCTGCTTTTCTCCTGACCTGATTCAATCATATCCCATTGTACATTGGAAGGGAAGAAAATTAGTGGCACAATGAAATAAGTAAGCAAATGGGCGAAGCAGCGGAAACAAAATTAATCAACTCACTATATAATTCCATGTGGATGTGTAGTATTCCTATGTCGGGAATACTACATTTCCGCTTCGAGTAAACCGTAAATGAAATCCCATCCTTTGTTTGTCTAACTGGTTTGGATTATTCGGCTAACAATTCGGGGAAATGTTCATTACGGCAATATTTAATGTGAACTTACTTCCTTCACGTATTAGTAGTAATCTGTAATATCCGAATATTAAACAAATCATGTTACACTTTTAGCTATACGTATAATGCTTAGCGCTATAGAGAGCGGATAATGAATAATTACGCCTAATCCGAGGACTAACCGACTGAAATGACAATAAGCAAGATAGACAAGCCAATACTTTCACCACTTACTTACTTTCTCGTCTACTGTTATTAATGGAAAATGAAAGCACAGATGAGACGCAAATTATTACGCCGCCATTGTTCCGTCCTTTTGTTTGCACCAGTGCGCAACATAATATTATTATCTTGTTTATATTTCTTTGTAATGCTGTGAAAATGGATTTACATCAGAATCAAAATATGTTGCTACAATGCTGCAGTCGTTTAGTGGAAAAATAGTATACAGAAAATCTAGTTCGTTTATAGTTTCAGTATTTTTAATTGGAAACACTAATTAGTATTTGACATATTATTCTTCTCGCAAGCAAACTTTGGTTTAATTATGTTAAGTATGTACTTCGTCGATTTTTAGTTGTTTTATGACTGAAGGTATGAGTATGAGTACGAAACGTATCCTAAACCTGATTTAAAGGAAGATTGATACATTGTTAGTACCAGGAGTTTGAAGAATCTCCAAATAACACAGATGCAGTAATAACACAGATTATGCAGTAGTAATTCGTGCGTATTTCCAGTGAATACAGTGGGATATTTCCCTAAACAGAAAAATGTACAGCCTTGTAAATTCTATTTCTTTTTCAAGCACCAAACTGAATGAAAACTCTCTCCAGCCTTAACTGCAGAATTATTCAGTTTTTATGGTATTTTTAACAAAAAAGACCCACAGACACTGAATTGTGATAGTGTTTTGGACAGTAAAAGTATCTGTTTTATAGACATTTACGTAAAATAAAACGCCCACTCTGTCGTGTAAGTCGTATAAACCAAGTTATTGTTTTTTTGCACTTTACACATACGTAAATATTTTCTATAAATGCTTACCCGAGTTATTTTGCTCATTTCATTTCCATATTAACTGTTACTGTAATAGAATTTCCCTCATTCATTTCCGAAACTATAAAATCAACGCCGGAATGAATGCTCTCGTCAAAGCACATCTTCTTAGGTCTGGTCTAGGTCGTTACTTCAAATTCTATTTTTGGACTTTAATTACATTATCACAAGTAGAAAATAGAACACTTAAATAAGACTTAAGACATTTATTCACATAAGCCAGTCACAACACAACCCCAATGGAATTCTAACGCTATCTGCACAATTATCATTTTGATTTTACCTTTTAATTTCTTACTTAGTCATACAAAAACTGTTAGTAGTACAGTAGCCGCAGTGTGTAATGCAGGTCATTGCTTGCTGGCGGGCATCGGGCATCAAGGCAATGGTTAAATTGATTGAACATGTCATATCTCAGAATGTAAAGCTAGAAAGACACGCCATTATTTACCCTATTATTTGAGTACGTGGAAAATTGTATTATTAGGAATGTCAAAAGTCATCACATATCACGTCATATTTTTCCGTCGTACAGTCGTACATACATATAGGTAACCACAAAACAAAATGTGTGCTCTGCATGGTACATAATGCATTAATTAACGGGCTACTGAGATGATTTTTGAGAAATGATTTGATTTGATGAACACGATAGTAAACGAAATATTATTATAATAATATTTATACTAATTTCCTGATTGCAATATTTCCAGCGATAGTAAAAATAATTGCCAAAATATTTTAAGTCAGATAAATCGGGTTTGCTGGTATGTGCATTATTCAATGCTACAAAAGAAGAAGAATGGTCGGATGTCTATCTTATGTCAACCTTGATTTAAAAATTATTTTTTTCATTCACAAGTTCACAAACGCTAGATATCAGTAATTCTCATAATTTATACATAGCAATTTCACTCGAAATTCACATTTATTCCATTACATGCTTTAAATTGCTTTATTGATTAATCTCCCAATCTCCAATACAAACTTTTCCCTTTTCAGCGGTCTGTATAGGTAATTTCTAAATTGCTAGTAAGTGTTGAAAAAGATATTTTGTCTTATCTATAATATTTGATGGCCATTATTTTT
>JABASI010005068.1:0-12930 GCA_019776505.1 Tomocerus nigrus | reverse complement strand
AGAATAGATAGCTAGATTTCAATTTAATCCATACATATACTGGGGAAATAATCCTCATTCCTCCCACATTTGCTTTTTATTCATTTGTAAGCGAATTTGAGATTTATGCATTTCTTTTCCCCGATAGGAGTCAGGAGAAATACCATGAAATGCTTTTTTATTGCAATTCGAAAATGTTACAGACGTATTGTTATTTCTGTAATAATTGCATAAAATCTGGATGTATTCTCACATTCTCTGCTCACTGAACTGAAAATGTACTCCAATTCCACGAACTGCAATAGGCATTTATATTTCATTGGATGCCATTTTACTTACATTTCTGGTTATTTTACAATATCGGAGGTAATAATAGCAATAAGTTACAAGGGAACGTATGTATTATACGTACATATTATAATAGTGTATTATGTAACTGTGTGTGTACTTGAATATGGAATAAAAACCTGGTTAAGCGAGTACCTAGCCGTAGCAGTAACTAGAATGTATGTCGGATTATAAGCCCAGTGACACACAATTCAAAATCCTACCACGAAAACGTCAACAGAACCCCTAAAGCAGGCATTTAAAATCAGTGAGCCTGAAAATGTGCATCCTCGTTTTGTCCCACAGTGGACGTAGAGGATTTGCTTGTAAAATAAAAAATATTCACTTTGTTTGGTATTTTCCCATGTCCAACAGATAAGTACATGCCCTAGTTGCAATTATAATGATACCAGTACCAGTTTATAGAATTCAATATCACACCGATATCCTACGAGATGAAAAATGTATTGGATTATTAGAAAGGTTTCACTAACTATTCGGAGCTATTCCAGCACCTTTAATTTCAAAAGGTGGGAGTAAATTAAAATTTTAGAATTTTAGATGTTAAAATGGGCCTATTGAAAAATAAATACCTATACGAATATCTACTGGAAATATTAGTTGTAAATCGTTCTAAAAAAATTAGCGTTGATTAGTTTGTTGGATTGATAGCTACACTTGTGATACTGTAGAATGGTATACATTGATTTTCTAGAGAGAGAGAGAGAGTAAATAAAGTGAGTGATTTGAGGGAGGTGAGTTGAATTGTAAAAGTTGTATGGTTCCCAGTGGGTACATGTATTTGTTCTACTCTTCACTGGTTACAAGTAAATCATCCGGAAGCATATTGACATTGGCTACTTGAGTAGGTAGTGAGTTTTCGCATCTGCCCCACAATATATAGCAAACTAGAGTACAGTACAAATAACGGTGGATCTCTGATGTCAATATCTTGAAGTGATGCATCTTAGTTCTTGTTCGTTAGGTGTTTAGCTTGTCTCGTGTCTTTTCACTTTTCCTCTTCGGAAAAGTTAACTTTTTCCCATTCACTCATATTGAGTTGAACTGAGTCGAGTTTCGACAACTTTGGTCAACTTCACTTTGTTGGATGTTAGTCAGGGAGAAATGTTAGTCTGTAATTCTGTGACTTTCTCACTCGACAGAGGACCACAACTCAGATCCCATCATCATAGCAGCCAATGCACCTCCATCTCTAAACTACACTACACTGCCACTATGTAGTTTCTTTAATAAGATCAAGGTATGATAACAAATGTCGACATGTGTGCCTGCTTATATGTAGCTCTGTCCTTATTTGTTCCGCAACTCTATATCTTTTAAGTAAGTGAGAGGGGAAGGTAAATATAGCATCCGAGTGTCCAACAAAACTTGCACTCAATAGAGGTACCAGCCAGGCATCTGTGATCGTGAAGATAGCGGAAGTCGGGGAAAGTAAAGTGAAGGTCTTCGTTACTTATGAGAGAGAGAGAGAGAGAGAGAGAAGTCCACAAAATTTTCCTCGTGGCAATCACAATTGAGAGAAAGTAACGTGAAAGTGGAAGAACCCCTCCCAGCCTCTTCAATACAATCATTTGATGCTGATGCGACAATAATAATGACATAATCGGCTATCCATCGACAAAGAATGGAGTGAGGGGAATTTGGGAAGTGGACACATAGAGGTGGACGCCCTGTCAATTCCTTCCGACCATATACTTTTATCAAACTAACAATAACTTCTATTTCTGATGAATTATGTGCAATAATGTATTTCTATGTCATGCCCCTATCTGAATGACATTACCCGAACTACTATATTTATTGAACTATTAACTTTACACTACTATAACTACTGTAAGTACGTACTATCCGTATTATATTCTAATACAGAAAATACTATTTTCTTAACTTATGCTCTAATAAAATGGATTTTTTCAAAGTCGGAGCTTTACAGTTTAATTTAGTGACAGTTGGAAAGTGCACTTAAATGCAGAAAATTATGTGGGAGTGAAAAATCAGTGTAATAACAGACTATCTCGGCTCCCTATGCACTTTTACGACGTGGTACAATCTACAGGGATTTCCTTATCAAGGAAAACAATCATAATTGCATCTCAATCTTTATAGTCACTTACTAGCTATGGTTAGAATGTCCAAATAATATGGCAGGAAGTTGATATAAGCATTGTAAACTAGGAAAAGCTTGTCAAAAGGAACAAGCCGACAACGAGAAAATTGTCCAGTGGACATTTTTATAGACAATTCACTAGCGACTACTGACTGGTAGTTGGACTGGAATATTATGTACTCCATCTGAAAATGTCCATTCTCTCGCTCTCCACTACTCTAAAAAAGCTAGCTCTATGAAACTTTGAATCAGTATCGATTTTTGATAAAAAGTCATAACTTTGCCAAGAAGGAAATAAAGTCGGTAATGAAATGAAGGACTTACAGTTCATGTCCAAATGGACGGTGGTGGCAAGTGGCCGGCTGATATTATTGTTCGATGTCTCGCACGTGAGCTCAGCGTGAAGATCAGATCGGGCCAGAATCCCTATCGTAAGATCGTTCTTCATCACTCCATCCTCGTAGTAGTCACTCGTGTCGATGAGTTTCCCATTTCTGTACCACACGACGCGAGGCAGAGGGATCCCTGAAAATATAATACAACCATATTATTACTTTTTTTTTATCGAAACGCTATAGAAAACTAATTACTAGACTTGCAGATACCATCATTCTCCCGTTACACAAAAAACTTTCATAGTAATTTCCCTTTTCATGATTTTTTCCTATTATTACTTTCTATTTTTTACACTATGTAGTATGTTGTTGGGATTATAGAGAAATTTCTTATATTATTTCCAGTTTTATGAACAATGCTATAGAAAAGGTAGCTAAAGAAGAAATGGTATCGTTAGGAAAGACTTGTTTATCATTACGCATATTTATAGATCGCATTTTCATTCGTCTTTCTAACGACAAGGTCATCAATCAGAATCATCTAGTTTAGAAGTGTGAATAACAAGGGAATTGTTAGAAAGCTCCCATCCCATCCACCATAAATTCAAACTGAAGAGAAAGAAAAACTAGTTTCTTCTATGTGTGAAAAAGATATGGTGAAAGTAATAGTAGTAGATTCCCAGAGCACAACAAATATAAAGAATAGAATGACGAAAGGTTTTCCTATCCAATATTTATATAGGTATATGTGCTAAGTGTTTATCATATATTATATGCATTATGTTTTTCTGTTCCTGCTCAGGAATGTATTAGCTATATGGAGAATCATGGGAAAATAACGTTTTCCCTAGAAAATATGTTTACGGAGGGTTAGATATGACTGTTAGTTATTTATTGTGTATGATGTAGTGTATTGCAGTAGAAAATATTCATGTACAGATATTGCATAACAAACGATACGTTCATTTTTTGGTTTTCGTGCCTTATCTGCAGATTTAGGTTGTGTATGTATGATGTGGTGCTATTTTCCAATTGCATAGTGTGAACTGTAGTATTTTAGTAGATGATATAAAGAAATGCGGACTTGCTATACTATTTTATATGACTCTGTTTTGCAGTGCAAGATTTTTTTTTCTGTTTTTATAGGAGCAATGTGATGGTATGGGTGCTATTGATTCCATTTCAGTAGTCAGAGTCACGCAGAGCGTTAGCATCAGATTGAATGCATGCATATATAAATACTGATATTCTTATTACTGTGTAGTGGTGTATGTGTACTAGAGAGGCATTCTCCTATTGTACTATCTGCAGCGATGTAAGTGGGAGTATGAAAAATATTGAATCTTTTCCTAAAAGTGACTAAGGGAAGAAGAAATGCAAAAGGAAAGAGATCCTTCGCATTATCTCCTGATAGAAAAAGTTTCCACATTTCAATCCCCATTTGAATAGGCAAAAGAGCTCTCCGTAATGGAAATGGCTAACATAAGCAAAGTCTTCAACATCTTCACATCAACTCCTCGTTTTCTTTCTTTCTACAGATCAGCAGCTACAGATACAGATTACACGGGAAGTACTAGTGTAACCCATGCATTCTACTTACCATCAGATTCTTTTCATTCACTCGATAGTTTTCTAATGGGAAACTAAGCCAATTTATAGTTATTCCCAATTCTCACTAAGCCACTACTTCTCTTTTGTTACTAACTATGTTTTACGCATTGCTACATAAGTGTCTCCGTATAAGGACTCCGTAAAATAATACTATCTACCTATACTCTATGAAATCTACAGATATACTTATCTACTCTTCTCTGTCTCTAAGTAGCTATTTTAAATCTATATTACACATATAAGATCATTGTGTTTATAGTACACAGAGGTGTAAAACCCGAAAACGATGCTGGATTCTTTAGTAGACTCAAATATTTGTACACAAAATAGAATCTCAAAACCTCCTATGAAGCATTTAAATCTAATTTCGTAGAGCGGTCGATAAAAAATCATTTGAAATTTCTGTGGCAATTCGACCCAAAACGGATTTGGTCAATTAAGCAAAGTCGATTCGCATCTTGATGTAATTATCCAGCCGTTAGCATAACCATTTGCTATAAGTTTTTTGATTACTTCAATAATTTCAACATTGCTTCAAGTTGATTTTTAGAATGTCATTTCATGGCATCTTTATGCTAAATCCTACTTGATATGTATATCTGAAGTAGTTGCTAAATAGTAACTGGGAAAAGGAGTAGGAAATGACTATATCCAACTGCTAATGAATTTAGAAAGAATGAGGAATAAAATCCGTACTAAACTTTCACGGTAGGTATGGAAAAAAGGATTTATTTGTACAAGGAAGGAAGAAAAAACCTTGTACAATTGCCAAACAACTACCTAGAACTTTTCTTTTATGTCAAGTAGATTACTTTTAACTTAACTCACTGTAAATGTAGTATATCAGAGATGTTTTTATTGTTTCTTTAACTGCAGCTGCATTTTACTTAAGAAATGCAGTTTTCCGCTCTGCTCCTACACTTCCAGATATAGTGAAAGGCGAAAATTTCAACCTATTCTGTTCCCAGACTATAGAAATTGCCAAAGTGCTACTATTTTTGCAAAACTCCTTTCACTCGCCAAATATATAACTGAGTTTTAGTGTTCAATATCAGTTTGAGAATTCTATCAGTAATACTTTCATAGCCCCGGCTGTAGTTTATAGACAATATTAGGTACTAGATGTTCACCATTGACCTACCTATAACGGGGCACAGAAATACAGGAATCTGTATGTAATGCTCAATGCGATTTCTTATGTAGTAACAAAACAGTTTAACCATAAGTGAATACAATCTAATGTTATAGAGGCAATCTAAGGCAATGGAATACTATTCCACTTGTCTTTAAAATAGAATAAAACCTCTGGGCTACCATCTTCCCTCTGACTAGACTTAGATTTTATTGATGCAGTTTACTGATGGCAATATACACATTATTGTTCTGCTTCACTGACTTTCTCGGTCGTACATGAAGTTTAAATGTCCTATGGCCTTCCTCTTACTTTTCAATCTTTAACCGACTCAACCAGAGAAAACGACAGTGGCTAATGTAATGCAATAACGATATAAAATAATGGTCAATCCCAGATTTCTATCCTTTCACATATGAGAATATTTTTCCGATTAGTTTCAAATTTCAATGACAAAATCTAACCAACAAGTTTTTACATTATACTCGACAACCTCAAAATCAAATTGGGTGTAATACATCAATGTAACAGAAAAACTCAAGAATCGATTTTGTAAAATCTACATGATTGCATGATTTCTTAATATTTCATCTTGCTAGTTTCTCTTATTTTATTAGAAACCCCTAACTGTGAAATAAGGACGTAAGAAAAATCTGGTATACGGAGAACTCGAATATATGATTTCGTATATGGGGGTATGGAGAAATCGTATCTGGGTGTGGAGATATCGTATATGTACAGATAAATGGAGATATCGCATCTGGGCACTGACATAGCTGAAAGTCTTTTTCTGATAGCGTTTGTATGTCTTCCAGTACAATTTCTTCTTTATTAAAGGATCCTTAGGATAATTGATGATCCTGATTCGCCTCTATGCCGTATAAACCTCTTACACGATACCCCATTTGCATATACGATCTCTCCACACTCAGCTACGATTTCTCCATTTCCAGATACGATCTCTCCACAATCCCATGTACGAAAACAAAGAGGACACATCTACCCTTTCTATGTTTAAAAATAATTGATGAGCAAAGAGAAACTGTTAAGGCGCGTTCATACCTCCAAAAATTAAAAATCCCGACATGAGTATTTAATGCATGTATTTTAAGGCAGGTAAGTACAACGCATTTGTATTATTGTTTTCTCAACGAAATCGACATGATACACAAAGTATTTAATGAATGAGTACTGAAAATACTATGTTCCTCTTATTTAGCCCTTTTTTAAGTAACATGAATTAACGTAGGTAATGTACTCTCATAATTCATTGTTAAACGTAGCGTTTGATAATTTTCTTTGTGACATCGGAAGCGTGAGTGATGCAGTGGTTTTGTTAGTACATAAGTTTGTAGGAGAAAGTGTGGGGGATGTGAGTGGAAGGATAATAATGAATGTATGTATTTGAAATTATATCTGTTGTCACCCATAAAGAATGCAGTCGGTTTAAATGGGGATTAAGGAGCATGTAGGTTGAGCGTGATGTTTGAGTATGGTAGTTGAGCAATGCTTGAATAAGGATTTGATATTACGGCATTTGCACAGTCTGCTGAGTTTCAACAAATGCAACCACTTGTACTATCCTGTGTCACCATGCAATCGCGTTCTACTATGCGACTGTAGTAATTTCACATAACTGCACATACATAACCTAAGAATACCTACTCATTAAATAGAAATCATGGTTTCTTCCCTACACTCCTACTGCACAGTCTGAACTGAGAGAGCTTAGTAATTTGAAGCTGCGTCTAAGGCAAGCAGGTAGGTACTCTTCTTCATTAAAATTTCATTTGAGCTACTCGAGCAACAGCCTTGAAAACTTTCACTTCAGTCTGAGCTACAAATGAAATGAATACTAGCTTGAAACGTTTGTTCCAACAATGTCTACATAAGATTCATCTGAAAACAAATCATAGTGCTTCATATTACGTAGCACACCTCCTTTAAAACCTCGACATTATATAAATAGTTAGTCGTAGGGGCATAGAGCAAAACTTAATGCGGAATATTTTCACTAAAATGACAGTCCTCTCACAAGTGTCACTTATTTGGATGAAAGAAGTTTAATTAGAAATCCCTTTGCTTCCATCTCTAGCTTCCCACTGAGCATAAAGAAAACAATGCAACGCCCTTCTCCACTTCTGTAATTCTACTCACTTCTCATTCTAACAAAACCACAAAATAATTGCCATCCAATACTATTGGTGTAAACTTATCTCAATTAAAAATGGAACTTGCTATGGCAGAATAAATTTACGCCATAAATTAACTGGAGATTGTAGACATTCCCATTATCTCTTATTTTCGTATTTTTAATTAGAAAATTTACTTATTTTAAGCTCCTCATATTCGAAACTTAGAGCCTAGCGTCACTACTAACTAAGTACACGTAATATATTTTGGGTGCAGAACAAGTTCTCATGAAACCTGTGTCTAAATTCCAAATAAAACTGTACAATAATGTTACAATAATGATTGTCGATTGCTTTCAAATCAACGAGCATCTTTGTATACATTTCGGTGCATTCGCTATTCGTTATTCATTAACTCGCGAATTTATATAACTTAGCTGTGCGCACCAATTCACATGAAAATCTCTTTGAAGTGAAATTAAGTATGATGTTACTTTTACTGTGCATATAGGTTGGTAGCTTTATTTACTGAAATTTCTTTTACCATCTTTAATATCTTAAGTCGCCCTTGCTATGTGTTTGTTTATATCAATGTATTATGCAATCGGTAAAATTATGCATTCATTTATGCGTCTATTTATACAAAAACTGCCTATCCAATTTCTTATTTTCTCCATCTTAGTATCGTATATTTAGATTTCTATTTCCTTTGGAAATTGTCTGAAGTCATTGTGACATAGTTACTTTTTCTGTCGGAGTAATAATTATTTATCTGGAAACGCAATCTGTAGTCTAAATTAGCCCCTTCTGTTAGTGTTGAATGGAAAATGAAAAGGAAAGGTATTACTACGGGTGAATTCAGTCAACATGATTGTGTGATACTTTTTTTCTGCTTCCTTTCTTTGAAGTGGATGATGTTGGTAGCGATAGGCAGAAGATAGGAATGTTGTCATACGATGTGACAGCTGAATTGGAATTTTCAATTTCATTCAACTACAAATCTGTTGCTGCTTGGGCTTACAAGATCAAAACATAACACCTACTGCGCAAACCACGTACGACAGGAATGCATCCTTCCATCTATATAACTATAGAGAAAGTACACACAGAAAAAATGTCCAAGTAATTTATACGGTCTCACTTTCACTCCCTCCTGCCATTTTATATCTCTACTACCTATATATGTTGAAAGAAGTATTTTGATAAAGAACCTACCCAACTGTACAAGGACGGCGTATTGTATGTCTCAGCGTGGAAAAGATTTAATAGGAGCCTTACACGCTACACGTGTAGTAGAAACGTATAACAAAAATGATTTGTACTTATTGAATTTGACAGTCAACTTGACGTTATCTGGCTGTCCCTAAAAGGAAATTATTAATTTGCTCAAGTCAAGAGAAGACAAGAATAGGCGGATCTTGGGACCCGTTCGTCATCTTAACATCATCCTGGCAGCCCAGCACACGAAACAAAGTGAAGTGGAAAGTGGAACCCGTGTGAAAATGATTTTATTCTCTTTAATATACCACTGAAACTTCAGAAGGAGAAAGTCAAGGGAAAACGCTACTTCCACAACTTGTTAAAGCTCAATATGAATATCATAGGACAAAATGCTTCCAACTTCAAGTGATATTTCAGCACCCTCATGCGATTATTTGCAAATAATACAAAAATTCTTTATCGTTGTATAATAAATTCAAATTCAAATGTTTTTATTAACCAGAGAAAAAATTTATATTTATTTTAAAGCATGAAAATTGGTCCACAATTCCTTTATTAACACAAAATGAATAATAGATCTCTGCCTATATATTTTGTGATGAAATTGTCTTAGGTAAGTAGGTCTAGAATTTTTTTAATAAGATGGTTATTACTTACAACAAAGGGAAGAGCATTTAGTGAAGGAGAAAAATTTGAGCTGTGCTGATAATTTGTTGTCTCCAGTGCAGTATTTTATATAGAGCTCGTATTTTTAGCAAGGGAAAGTTTTATTAATAAAATTGCATTTACATTGTCATGATCAGACGTAAAGGGAAATCTGGGTGGTGCTGACAATGTAAAGAAGAATGACTGGAATCTGGGATGTATGTATGTCTAAGATGAGAGTGGAGTGTTCACATATAAATATGAGTCTGTATTTTATTTTATTTCAAGAGGAGACATTCCGAGGAAGCAGTGGGAGTGCGACAGCGTGCGGATGTAGAATATTTTCAATTTTGCATTAAGACATAAGCTTGAGTGTATTCGAAGACGAAACGACATCTCTTCCCTTTCCTCACTTTCACTTCTGATCATGTCTTATCTCTTCCATTACAGCCCAGCTACGACGTAGTCACTCACGACTACCATCCGATCCCAGACTCTTTTTTCCTTCCTAAAGATTTCCGTCTTTTTATATTTACTTATTTTAATAGTGACTGTATAGAGACTACTACTATACTCGTAAGTACTGCATTTAAAAGGAAGTCTTTTAGACGTACGACTAAAGATAGTCCATTACATATATCCGCACTGCACTTTAATTTATACTCTTCCAACACTTTCTTCACAAATGTCTCTAGCCAGAATTCACGAAAGCTATCTGTACAATGCACTTAAGTTGTGTGCAATGAAATAAGGAGCATAAGACGTTTAGATGATACCCACTGGCAATAACTAGTGAATGACTTGATTATCTTTTCTCTCACAGTAAACTTGCAAAATACATCAAATGTTCTGCATGATGAAAGCAAAAAATTCGTCAAAATAACTTTTAAGGCAAGGGAAATCATTATCTTCTCTTATATACTACTAAACATTCGTATAAGCACATCATAGGTTTCGCCATAAAATGCAATTTCCAAAAAAAGGTTGACACATTATAAAATAGACTTACAGCATTACTACTTTGTTCACTGCTCCAATCTGCATGATGAAAGCAAAAAATTCGTCAAAATAACTTTTAAGGCAAGGGAAATCATTATCTTCTCTTATATACTACTAAACATTCGTAAAAGCACATCATAGGTTTCGCCATAAAATGCAATTTCCAAAAAAAGGTTGACACATTATAAAATAGACTTACAGCATTACTACTTTGTTCACTGCTCCAAGTGATCTTCAGCAATTTTAAATTCCATTTACATCCCATAAAAATTCATCTAAACATTAGCAATGAAAAAAATAAAAATAAAACATGTTTTAGTACCAAATAAAACGTTTAAGAGATGTACTACACATCTAAATATCTGATGTGCGTTTTAAAGCACAATTTCCCCTTATTTCTTTTTTTTTCATGTCGTACATTAACCGAAAATTAGATAGCTAAAGGTAATACGCTAAATTCATTTTTAAAGTAGGTACCTGAACTTTTCCTTTCCTTTGTACCACAACAATCTACGTATAGACATATAAGTAGTAATACCTAAATATATTACAGCACCTACTCATCATTATTTTAAGTAAAGATGTACTTAATTACTTATATCTGTACCTAATCACAGAGATTAGCAAGTAGCATTGTTGTAAGAAATCCATGCAAAGGAATAACCAGTCATACAGATTTGAGAACAAACGTTTATATTTGCTTTAATATATTTTCATCCTCTTTACCAAAAATGTAGTCTTTTTCATTCAAAAAACGGTCATTATTCATTAACTTCTTGATAACTCTTTGGTTAAAGTAATTCTTTTACTACTGACACAAAATTCTCTACCAAGGGCGATGAGGATTTTTTTGTAGTCGATTGATTCAGTACATATATACATATAGTGAACTATATTTAGTTTGCTTTTGTAAAAATTCTATTAACATCCGTAGTGAAGAAATGCAGGGAGAAAGGAAGTAGAGAAAGCTGGAGAAAAGACGATGCATTGACAGTAAAAAAAGAAAACAGGCCTAGCAGAGTGCGAGTATGTAGTCTCCCGTCTTCCTAAGCAGTCAAGAAGTAAACGCAAAAATCGATGATGAGAAGGAAATGACAAAGAGATAAGTTCAAGCACAAGTCTACACATGCAATTGTATATCTAGCTATGGTAGGACGCCAGTAGCATCCGAGCCTTGAGTATTCAGTTCAGATTTCATTAGGAACGGGAATTGAAATGGAACTCAGTTCTTACTACTTCAGGACAAGGAATAGTTTCACCGCGATTTTATCTGCCTCAGTGTGCTTTCATTATCTCTACTTCTATTTCTATCATAATATCAAGCTACTAATGATAAGTGCATTCATAGCCTAAATTTTCATTATAGATATTACATGACTAATTTTCTCATGGAACTCCTTAGACAGACTGATCTGATAAGAATTTTCATACGTACATACAAGTAATCTACTAAACTGTGTATGTGGGCACAAGCATTCAAAAGCTAATTAAGGAAACGAGATGCTTCACCTATACACTATTTCTCCGTCTCTGTATTTCTTTTGAACATTTAACTCTCTGCGGCTATAATTACGAAATGCTACATTTACTAAGTAATAAGTATGCACTATCTAGAAAACAGTTTAGCATTTATCCTTCAAAAGTATTATAGTGCATCACTAAATCCTCAATGATTAGTTCCTGAATAATTAGCAATCCAAACTTAACGATTATAATATTATAAGCTGCCTTTTGCAGTCCATTCACTAGTTCATAGGTAGTTTTGAATGATTTATTCACGATTTCGTCATTATTTCATCTTTGGAATTTTGGGAAGCTAATTTTAATTGCAGATACCCATTTCATAAATTCTTAGATAAATTCTTATCCGAATTTATTTCATGGAAAACATACATATAAAGCTTCGTTACTGTTTTCTACAACAACGCTCGTCATAAATAATGACTGCATGTCTAACGAGAAGAAAGTTATAACCCTAAATTATTATTATTATTTCTTTAGCACCTACTAAATTTAAACCCCAACTTTTCATAAAAATTTTGTCAAAGTTACTTGAGATTTGGAAGTAATGAATTATTTCGTTACAGTAGAGGTATATTTAAATAATTACATGCAAAAACTAAGAAACGGCCTACTTATAGTATTTTACATGTTATATTATTATAATTAAACAATGCATCATCAAAGGCAAATGAATATCTCAAAGAAGAAATTCGGATTTATATAACTTGACTTATAAAACCGTGGGAAGTAATGCATAATATCTTTTATTATGTGATATATATTGATAATCCTAACGTACTTATGATAATATTACTCTACTGAGAGCTACTTTGAAATTTGCTAATGTTTATTAGTCCTGCACACTTTTAGTAGAGCCATAATATACGAGTACATGTTACCTACTTATATATGTATAAC
>JABASI010005067.1:0-12932 GCA_019776505.1 Tomocerus nigrus | reverse complement strand
ATTCTTCTAATGAAAGACAACCAAAAAGTAAATTGCTATCTGTATTTGGCAAGCCAATACCAGTGTAAATAAGTGTCGAGGGTCTAGGATTATTCATTGCATAGATAAGTAAATATACTTGTGCTTATATATATATATAGTAGTTTTCAGGTAGTTGGACTTAGTATATTGCTTTCCTGGTATACTGTGAATATAGACTCACATAAATAAAAGCATGAGGGAGTTAGAATGAAGTCTAGAGTAACGACTCTTGAAGATAGACGAGTTGTTTTCTTTGTCAAATCAACTCAAGTCAACTTAACTTAAATTGCAACTGCAAATGTTCAATATGTTTCCTTCCGTCAGTTAACTGACTGAAAGGCTAACAAACAAATATAGGTAACCTAAATCTAACCGCATACTACATAAATACAAGTCTTCGTATATCACACTTAACTTTATGTACACAACCATTGCAACTTTTCAAATACCAATTTTGTTTCGTATTCTCCGTACGTTTAAGACTAAAGACACTACATAAAACATAACATACAGTAGCACAGTACACAGTACAGCCTAATGTACATGTTACCGTCGGTATTGAAACCTCATGTCTGATTGAAACAAACTAGTTCAGTATTTCACAGCCATTAAGCTACCAAAAGTAGTTTGACGTCACTAATAGGACCCTAATGAATAATTTTGGGATCAATTAACGAACTACTAACTGAAAACGGAAAATCAACATGTCGAACTGCAGACAAATGCCTGTCTTTTACATCCCCATACGATAGCACAAGCCATAAACATTTACAAAGTTTTCTACTTTAATCTAAAATTACGCGGCTGGGCTACAGTAATTGCACTTGTTATCTGCACTGAATTTAATTGTAATGAGTATAATAATGACGTACCTTTCACTGTCAATAAACTCAGCTCTCCGTTGAATACATAATATTCATGTTATTATGTTCTAAAACTTACAATTGGAACAGATTTTCTTTAGTAGTTATTCTCTTTATAGTATATATTTACACAGAAATAAAGAAATCTATTTTTTTGTGCTTCCATTAAAACCTGTAATCATTCTTCGTTGGGCAGCATTCAGTATATATTTAAGAATGATTCTAAATAATATGTCATGCTAGTTCATGGAAAGCAATGTCACAAACAAGACAGGCGCATCCATGTTTTCGGTCTTCGCATTAAGCGTACAGTGGATTGTATATTAGACAGTGACATATTTAGCGCTGACAATCCTACTGGATTTCTTTCAGTATCTATTTAAAGAAGCGTATGTTCGATAAGTACAGATAAAATAATAAAAGACACTAGTACATGTATCCGACTACTATTGGCTATGTCATTCCGTCATGCCATCCCATACGATGTCACTTTCGAAAAAACAACGAAATGTTCACAGGGATCTAAGTTATTAGGATTTACCCGACAAAGTATACTCTTTTATGTGAGACAGAGAAGTTCACTTGGTTTGACTGACTATCATTTTGACACAAGGTTGTCCTTCGCTACTGCTTCGCTTTGGTTTATTAGCCTTCTTAGTTGAGAAAAGTCAACATTTTATACCTTCTGCCTTGCCTACTTTGTTGAGGGGATTTTCTATTTCTATATCTGTCGTAGTCTTAAGATTGTCAACATAGATATATATGTTATATCCATTAGTTTGATGTTGCTAAGTCTATAACTAACTAACTAACCATGACCATTACTGCTCTAATGTATTCTTTCGTAGGGAATGACGCATGTTATTAATAATCTGTGTAGTGTCGAGCCAAAGCCTTTTTGCAATTTATCCAAGATACTTTTCAAGTCTTCTGTTACCACCAACCAGTTTGTAAAATGTACAACTTCCTCTAAGCACTTTAGTCAGTGTAGTCAGATTTAATTTAACGGCTGTGTTACTAATTCTTGTGGTGTAGGTTACCCTACTTTTTCCGTACGATTCATTTTAGCTAATACAGAAGTATTAGTGTAGACATAAAATAAAAGTGTATATATCTAAATAATACATTTTCCCTTGTCTTCAGTATAACTCCTTTCACATGTGATGAAATGATAAATGGCAAAGGTCCTTTTATTGCCATTACGAAACTTATATGTGAGCCACTGTATAACGTAACAGAAGAAATGTAGTGTAATAAATTCAGACATCCAAATTCAACGAAAGTGCAAATGCATGCTTTGATGTTATTACCAATATAAATATATACTTATGTTCGCTTGGGATCATCTGCATAAGCTACACAACTAATGGAGATTCACTTAACGCAGCATGCATTATTTAAGAATGGATTTTCTGTGTGGTACAACACACATGGCTAATATTAGTCTATTTGTCTATGCTTAAATAACCATGCTAATACGAATCCTCCAGCAAGGTCTCAGCGCAAACATACGTGTAGTCAGATGTAAGAAGGCGACTTTATGTAAACACAGCAGATTTATTTTATATACAATGCAGAAGAGACGGAAATTTAATGCTGGCACTTACTCCAACTCAGTAATGCAATTCAGAAATAACAATTTATATGGCAGAAAGATACATGCCACAAGAGAATTGCATTAAACACACTTCAAACTACAACAGAGAGATTCAAGAGTACTGATTGTGAGATTTGAAAGAAAAAAAGTTTCTACCTACGAGATTGTCAGTGGCTATATGTATGTGGTGTTGTAACTATTATATACTGAATGGATTGGTTGTAAAACCAAAACGGCTGCAAAACCAGACTTTTACATTCAAAAACTCCTAAATGAATACGTGTGAGTAAAGTAGGTGAAAGGTCCTTAAACAAAATAACAGCATAAACTCAGATAATATAGTATGTAGCATATAAGGCCTAGTAGATGTTATATTAGGTAAGGCTAAAGCACATTTCCTAGAATGAATGAAAGCGTGTAATNTTTCCTAGAATGAATGAAAGCGTGTGATGTGATGTACTACTACTTGCAGCTGAGAGAGTTGGGAGTACAGAAAATTTTCTATCGAGGAAGATCGATTATAGATTTGCGCAGATGCTTCTCCTCCAGTTTATTGGCAAAGTAAAGTAAACTTACAATGTGCTACTACTTTCCAACATTTATGCTTATTAGTACAACAGACCTGGTTCATTTTACAGACTTGCACACGAGTATTAAAATCCTCGTGTGTCTTCACGTCCTCGTTCTGATTAGGACGAGCAAGAGTGTGATGGAACAAATTTAATGATCAATTCGACAGATAGAGTCTAATGGATTTATGAAATATTAATTTTTATCCTTTCAGTCTTTTACAACCAATGATATATTGCTGATTCAATATGCACATTGTATGATGATGTGACTAAAGTCATAATTATAGTAAAAGCAGCCCTAAATACCTATCCCATACCGGTGATTATGTAACACTAGTATGTCAGTTTTGTTTGTTGGCATGTAGTAGGACTGGAAAAGTAACAGGTTAGGCCTACTATACTGCTGCACTGCTTATTTATGTTAAATAATTTGGAATAATATACAAATTACATTTATTTGCCTCATTTTTCGCGTCAATCGGGGATCTCGAATTCATATTATTGAATCACTCGATAAAAACCCGAAACGAAATATTTTGACATCTTCATATTATACTAACTATCAGATCCGCAATAATGATTAGTGCGTTAGTGTGCTAATTAAACTTTGTAAGATCGACAAATAATTTATTTCTACCTTTATGGTGCTATCTAGATTTCACTATTTCCACTAATACTGGGGACAATGCAAAAATTATGCCATTCAGAGTCACAGTTTTCATACAGACAGAATATCACCTAATCAAACACAGCTGTACATAATAAATTACACATAATATACTATTGTGGAAATAATAGAATATGCTGCACGTGTGGACAAGTGAGATTCATTGATCTAAGTATAATAGTATTAGTCGTGTGCTAAGGATTTTGCCGCAACAGAAGTAGACAGCGTGCTTAAGCAGTATAAAACGACGTAACCCAGTTTTAGAACGTCTGCATATTGTACTCATGTCGTGAGTGACCTAGGAGTTGAAACAGAATTTCAATCCAAATTAATGCACAGTTGCATAATGAATCTAATTGTTATGACTATTAACCCAGTTTTAGAATGTCTGCATATTGTACTCATGTCGTGAGTGACCTAGGAGTTGAAACAGAATTTCAATCCAAATTAATGCACAGTTGCATAATGAATCTAATTGTTATGACTATCATTGTTCTGGCTAGATCGTTATTCATTTTTTATCTAGGAAGCTAGGCTGTCAGAGATGCATGTAACAGAACTGACACTGAATGACACTAATCCGGCCTTTGGCGTATTATATCGTCGCAGTTCTGTGACAACGACAACCTTTCCAGTTAAGGAGTAATCTGGAATCTAGAAGGTTAAACGGAGCTTTTCTTCGTGTCTATTTATATTTTGTACATAAATACGTAGTTACACTTACACGAATGCCTTGAATACATTTGGTGTTGCAGCGTATTTTAACGAGACCACAAAATGGTGGCACTGACAACATATCATACCAATCTACAATTATATCACAGAAAGTTTAGTTATTTACTTACTTTTCTACAAGTTGGGTCCTTTGACTATGTTTCATTATCTGAGATTTTATGAGGATAGTATTCTACGAACAGGCCAGAAGGCACAAAGAACACACACAGAAGAGAAACGATTCTAATGACTGTATAAACAAAGAAAAAAAGGTTGTCGAGAAACTAAAATAAAGTGGAATGAGCTTGTTATGTGCACTACTACTTGAAATCAAATTAGCTTATCCGACCTCACAAAACATAATTGGATTTCGCTTTGATGTCTACTGTTTTGTCATGTCTTCTATTAACTTATGTATTATTTCAACCAATCTCTGTGTATCTATGTATTGCTAGTAATTCAGCTCTGGCTAAGGTCACGTCTTACAACAATGTGGCACCGGTACCTCCTGCCGTATATAAATAACTGATTTTCTGAGTCAGTCTCTCTATACAATTATTCAGTAGTAGAATCACTAAGCTCTTGCAGCTCACCTGGCTAGCTAAGCTACCTCATCTGTAAGTTTTGTTTGGATTGGATGAACTCAGTCGAGTATGAATTAACCTTTGCTATATTCCTGCACTCAACGTATATACCTAACCAGTAGTGATATGTCTATACGTAAAAGCACACGAAAGTACCTGAGACAAATTCAAATACCTGTATTAGATATGAATTCGAGCTACGTAGTACCTTTTGTTTACTGTAGCGTAAACACATTGTATAATGTCTATACTTAATTGTATTGTAACATGAAAGGTACAAGCTTTTTGCAAATAATTTAGATGCCCAGCCAATCCTTGATTTAACTAAAGTTGAACTTTAAACAAGAAAAATTACATTTTCTTCTGGGAACACTAAAGATACATTTGTAATTTTACAGACTTCATACTAGATAGTATACACCTCCGCACTTATCATCCATGTCTTTGATAGGCATAGGTGCTTTTTTGTCAATAGTACATAAATGCGGCATCATTTATTTAATGTTTTATATTTTACTTTTCTAATAATGATACAGTACGTACGATGAACAAAAATGTAACACAAGTCAAAGATCTTTAAAAGACCTAGCTGCAATGCAATTTGCCATACAAACTATCATTGACAGGAAGTTATAACCCACGATATGCTCTAATCATTTCATATGTAACGAAAACAATGTCAGCACTACAACTCTGTATTTCCTGGAAGAGATATATGTACACGGTTGCTGCAATACATACTACACAGTAATTACTATTTGTAACTATTTGTATTCTTGTGCTTATCGTTTCTCGTGCTTTAATTGCGTAGAATGTATACCAAACTGCTAGTGGTAATCTAAACTTTTGTTCTAAAATGTAAATATTTCTATTAGGTAAATGATTTAGTATTATAGCATTGTGTTTGTAAAAGGTATACTAAGTATGTAAACTTTTCATGGATTCAAAAGACTCATGAAAACTTGCACGTATAAAATATATTATCCAATTTCCTAGTAAACTGTATCAATACATCCACCAATTTAAAATGTCCTAAATTAAACTAATTGTGACAGAATCCTTATTCATTATGTCATAATATGTAACATGTCGAATTATAGAACAGTTAAAGTTTCGTAGTTTGTATCAGTGGATGTAATCCTGGATACCCCGCATATCATCACAACTACAACTTTCCTTCTCGTGCGTTGGCTAGTGCCATTAATTAATATCGATCTAAATACTTTCAAGTAAATAATTACCTTTTCGATAATACGGAAACCCCCTTTTCTTTAACGCCATGATTTTCGAAGGCATAATCACTTGCTAATTTGGCAACTATTTAGTTAAATAATAAACTTTTTCACGGACAGTCCACACCCAGAAGATCAAAGATTGTTCAGTCAAACTAAGTTTTCTTTCCGAACTCGGATGAAATCATGTAATCTCTATTTCATTGTAGATAACAATGTGGACAGTGTTTTCTGTATTTTTAATGAATTGTTTGTATGTTTGTCTTAGTGGTCTGTTCAGTTTTCAATAGTTGACTAATAAAAGACAAAGTTTACATTCCATTAGCAGTATTTGCTTTATTACTTATTGATTAGGCATTCTAAATAATTCGAAAGACACACTTTACACAAATTATTCAATCCGGCTACAGAGCTACATTTATAAGTAAGTAACCGATAGGGAAATTTAGCGTAGAAATTCTGACCACAGTATAGGTCAGCAGGGAAAACAGAGCTAGGTATTCCTGTAGTGTAACTTCACTCACAGTGGTACTCGGTAGGGTGGCTGACTATTCAGAACAGTATGCAGTACCAGTTATCCATTGATAACAATGCGTCACGGTTTTAATTTCTAACCAAGCAAGCAAAGGAATAATAAGTGTAATTTATATTTCGTACATTGGTAATGCTGCATTCTTAGGGGTACAAGTAGCTAGTTGGTAATAATAAGGCTTTCTTATTAAGTTGGGAGCAGCCAAGTAAATGATATGTATTTACATGTGCCAAATATTTACGAGGACAAAATTCCAGCAAATAATCCATCCTACATTACTGTAGCCTGCCAAATTCTTCATTCCAATTTCACGAGAATTCATTTCGCTCGGAAAGGATGTTCTATGAAAAAGTGGAAAGCAACGGCTACTAAAATAGTGAAAAGAGAGAGAAAAAAACGGGTGAATGAAATTTATTACCTCATAAAGTTTCTCAACAACCATTTCTCTATGATACTAGCAAATCTCCCACAGCTTTTAATATTGTAAATCCATCGTGTTTGTGTCGACCTTGCCATTTGATGCCCCACCACAACATATAGATATAGAAGTCAGACAACTAGCTATATATAGTGCTATAATATTACTCACCAGACTGTAATAATGAATCTTTCAGTGAGATTAAACTAGTCCCATTTACAACAGTAATAATATGAATCATACTACGACTGTCATTAAATGTAAAAGAGATGTATACACACTAAAACACTTCCCGCAACTTATGCGGATGCAGATAAAGACCGATGCTAGTATTTATGGTATAACATAAAATATTAAGTGAATTGACATATGAAACTGTCTCCTATATAGAGTGTACCTACTCATTACAAATTATGTCTTACTAACGACACAGGTTACATTGGGAAATCCCGAACGTAAACGATGAACTTATACGAAATGTACTAGTCAAGATTCAGAGAGCGACACTTGCTCACGGCATTTATGTGTGATTGTCAAAGGATGTGGACTTGTAGATAAAAGGTGTGAGTGTCAAAAGTAATCGTTGATAATGTTATTGGGGTGTAAACGAAGAAAGAGATAATTTACCTGGAGCACCGGCGATAGTGTCCGTGGACTCTGGCTGACGCTTATGACCACAGCAAGCAGAAAATGTTTGTAATTGCGGCTGCTGCTCCCGTTCTTTGGCTGCTTTCTCTTTCTCTCGTTCGTCTCGTACCCGCTCCCGGTGCTTCCCAATTCGCGACTAAATCCAAAACAGAACAGATCCTGAAGTTTTACATCAGTCTACAATGAATTTGTGACCAACATAGTAGCCTATAATATTCTCCAAGGTACACATTGCATAGTTTTCGGATCGGAGTAGCTACTCCAGCTCTTTCTCTGCGTAGAGCACCTTAATGGCATTCTCTGTACAGAAAAGAAATGGCAGGGCTTTTCAATTTCATATATAGCGATCTGTTGGACTTTTACTTTGTAGTCCTAACCCACAGAACTGGAAAGCAAAGCAAAGTTAAAGTAGAATGGAAGGGCAATTTATATGCTAGTTGAAGAGAAAAATCCAATATCCTATAGGCAAGGTAGGCAATTCCGTATAAAATTCCGGATAACGTTCCTTTGCGTTGGTGTTGTTTCGTCTGATCTCCGGATCATGTATCGTCACACTCACTTTTGCTCAGGAAATGAAAGGAACTGTTGAGTAAAGCTAATGGACCATTGGACGTGCTCCCTAAGAAATAATGGAAAAGAGCATGTCGCACTTCTCTACTCACTTTCATTCTTACTTACATCATGTTATCATTTTCTATGTCTGTAAGGCAATGCACAACAAATCCCTATGTTTCTACTAATGCTTACTCTTTTAATAAACATTGTAACTAGTTTAGCTTACTGAACCCGTACAACGCATTTATCATTACGATTTCTGATCAGGCATTTCTTTCTACACGCAATGTAGAACCACTAAATACTATAATCTTGTGATGCTCCCAAAAGCAATTATATGTACCTATGCCCAAGGGTAATTCTTTTTTCCAAAATAATTTATGTATAAAATGTATGCTATTGCATACACTGAAGTACTTATGAATGAGAAGTTTCAGCGGAACTATACACGGTTATCAAAGAGGAGGAAGGAAGGGCGGACCTCGTACACATTTATTAAAGTACAAAAAATTATACGTTACGTGAGCTGTATGTTGAAGTCAACATCAACAATACATTAATACATATTATTCCAAGTCGTAACACGGCTAAGTTGCTACTGGGGAAAATCCCTAGCAAAACTATCTTACTCCTACGCTCATTTTATCTGAATTCTGTGCAACGTCATGAGCGTTAATAATGCAACCAAAAGTTCTTTGTAGCTTTTATTGTGCTAAAAAACAATAAGCTCCCTTGAGACAAAAATACATGTCCCATAATATAAGCTAGTGGTAACTGTGTGACTGAAATCCACTCAGTAGAAAACAAATCCTAAAATTTCCATATAATTCCTAACACTTTCGGCATCGTGTGCCTGAAAATGAAAACGCATAATTTTACTCGTTAGTTGTTTCAGTTTTTCGACAAAAATAAGAAATATTTTTAACTAGGTACTTAAGCATTGTTAGGAGAAAATGAGAATTTTTATGCCAATGTAGGCATGTAAAGTTGCAGAACATCTCACGATATGCATATTATAATACGATACTGTGTGTATTCAGTAGAACAGTTCCGTAATTCTAAAAATGTCTGCTGCATATAGTCTACTAGTTTCTATGCTTTGTAAGTAATGCGGAGTACACGAGTACCGAGCAGTGCATCAAGTTACTTAACTTGAATGTCAAATATTTTTATATAGCTAAACAAGCTCAGTGAACTGGGGAAAATGGATTACGGTGTTCTTTATTGAATAGAAGAATGTGTATGACATGTTGTCAATTGACTTTTGGGCTTTTAGCTTCACCTTTTACTGTGTCCTTCACATCACATTCGTTTCCAACAGATTGTGCAATGCGTTCCTTTTGTGAATTGTTCTGCTCATATTATAGAGTAACATAAAATAGAAATGCATATGCCTAAGCATTATAGTGATGAGTATAAAATTCTATTTATTTGAAGAAGATGATGTACAATTTATCTATAATCTTGTTACTATTTTACATATTTCTCTCAGCCACTGGGAGTATGTCAACGTAGGTATACTTACTAGTTCTTACATGAATGTCTAGAATTTCAAAAATTTCAAGAACTTTCATTTAACCCACACAGAAAGGGATATATCTGTATTATGTCTATTCGAATTGTATCAAATATCTAATGCAATGGAGTATTCCTTTTGGAAACGAATATTGAAAAATTAGGTAAAATATGACTATAGAAAATGTACAAATAAAAAACAAATGCCTATTCCTGTGTGTATGTATTTGGCCCAGATTCCTACAGAATACAGAGTGAGCATTATATTTCAATGGTAAATTTGTGATGATATAAATATAAGTGGGTATAAGGTTAAGCTGCCTTTCTCCTTATAATAAAATGTCTTAAAGTCTATTTGAATATTCATTAGACGTGGAAGGTGAAAGTGCACTGTCTGATTAAGTTAAGGAGGATGGTGGATGATACGACCGGAAAAGTAGGGGAGGAATTAATTACACCACTTTCTTTTCTCAATGGTCAACTACGGCTTTTATTACACGCAGTACCCATTTTACCAAATTCAGGGTTTGATATCAGTTATAGTATCTGTAGTAGTACGAACGTACGAGACTACAATATATAATGGAGATTTATAATTAGACAGACATGAATTATTCACAAGGGTCGAGTGGAAAGAAAGCAGCATTAGCATTAACTGTCAGAAGTTTCTTTGAAAACTGTTATTGTAAACATTAACGAAAGTTACAGCATATACATGTACATCTTGAACTTTGTTCTCCCTGCAAAGTGAGAAATAGAAACTATAATACTTTCTGTATGCTAAAAAGCATGAAAATACTACGTAACATATTCTTATAGTTCCCATTTCTTTTTAGACCTTATTTAAGATCATTCTGCACTGTTATCTTTCTCAGGATTCTTCGTTCTCTGATACATTTTAACACACACATGGTGTACTTTCCCAAATTCCATACATCTTCTACACCTGCATTTCTGATATTGATTTTACTGAACAAGCAAATATGTAGCATTATAAATTCTAGCATTTTTTCCCGTACACATCTGCAAATACCTTTCATATGAATACAAATGCAAAATGCAACCCTACTATACTAGAATTACAATGACGGTGTAAGCCATTCAATTCTTATTTAAAATCAATTTGTGACGACTCAGTTATTCAGCTTGTAATACGAAAACAAACTAAAAACTTACAGCAAAATGACAGCTAGACATATATTATGGAAAAGGCAGAATGGAATGTATTGAATAAAACTTAGATATAATAATATAGGCATACCCAAGTACCGATGCATTTGTTTGTATGGCAAAATGGAATAGCTCTGTGAAAGTTCTCAGGATCCTTACACTAAAGGTTTTTTCCACTTTACTGAATTTCCATTAACAGAACCCAACAGTGCGATCTGGATTTGCAAGATCGAAAAATATAATAAATACAGAGAAACAAGCGATTGCTTTGAAGGTTACTTCAGTTTTAAGTGTTGCATTTCTCTGCGAAAAGGCATCTTGTATATAAAATAGGTTTTCTTTTATGTTTGCCCTACTTTCTCTTTTCCACGATCTTTTCATCACCAAGATGCATATTTCGGCAAGTAAGTAAATAGATTCCAGCAAAATAGAACCCACTGAAAAATATTAGGAATGCAGTGCTGTAGTGCACAGTGCATGCATATAATAAAATGTACATGTTTATATATTATTAATAAACAGTCTACCTCCATTTTCTAACACTCTTGCCATTTTAAAATAGAACCTACATCAGCGTAATGACATTCCTGTACGTAAAACTCAGTAGTAGCCCTGACGGTAAGCTGTAAACTACACGCTGAAAAGAATATTAAATGTACAGCAACAAGGCAAGGATAACGTCGGCACTTTTTGTTACATTTATATGATAATTTTACCGTGCTCAGTCGCATGAATAATATTCATATAATAACATTCTTAAGATTACAGTATCGTATTTGAAGTATGGTACCTTTAAATGTGTCATATATCCTGTCGCTTTGGCCATAAGAGAAGATGCTTTGGACGGGCTGCCTTCCTCAGGAGTATTTGACAGCGAGTGTACGTGTGAGACAGAGTCCCCAGAATCGTGTCTTGCTCGTTTTCCCTAGAAAATCAAATTAAATGATAATGGTTCTTCAAGAAGTGACAAAAGGAGAATATAATTACGAGGAGTTTCTTGGTTGCTATACAAGATCGCTGTGTATATAGTACTATTAGAGCGCTTTAATTCTTAGCGAAGAAATATTTTCAAGGAACCTTTCGTTTTCGGAATTGTATCTTGTATATTCTTCCACTACCTTAGGCAATTTACTCCATTGAACTTTATTAGCAAAAGACATTAAACTAATAATTGGATTTATTTCCTAGTTTGACTTAGGTAGCTTTCTGTTGTAGTTGTAGAGTAAAGTGTAGGTTGATGGTGCTGAATCTAATATAGCACACTCTGCTAGAAAATTTATATTAGTTTCATTCATATAGCACTACGGCAATAATTTCTCTCATTCTTCAGTTCTCACGTAGTTCTTTCTTACGCAAAAGCCTTAATAATAATAGGCACGAGTTTCTTTGATCACTAACCCAATAACACAACTTAAAAATATGAAAACTTTACACACACAGTTTTATAAAGATTGGGCTTCTACACATTTTGCTTGTGTAGGGAAGAGAAACTGTTAGCATAAATTGCAATGAAAATCACAGCCGAAACAGATCTCTTTCAAAAGGGAATTAAAGTATAGATATAGACGTTCAAAATTACGTTTTTGCTAGGCAAAATTGAAACAATATATTACGATTTTTTAACTTTTGTCGTAGGACTTTCACCAATTCACCTTGTGAAGTTGTGAATGAGACTCTTTTTTGGCCTAAGTAGATTATATCTACCAAAATTTATTTTTACGTTGGTTCCACTAGATTAAACTTTTACTTGCGTTTCACCTTGCGAAAGCGTTATGAAAGAGTAAGTTTGATTTCATAAAAAAGATTTGAAAAAACTATTGCTGAACTACTTTGGCAAAAGAGAC
>JABASI010005066.1:0-12934 GCA_019776505.1 Tomocerus nigrus | reverse complement strand
CTATTAAATTTTCAAAATAAAAGATTAGTGAAACAATATTTCAATATTTCACCCTGGGGAACTAATTAAAGTTCTACGCTATATGTATAAATGGTCAAAAGAGTCTGCCAAGGAGCTTTTTACTCGTTCTTGGCATGAGCCACCACACCAACTGCACTACAACTACACAACTATACACTACACTATAATAATATCTTCTTGTGCATAAGAATTACACACTTACGTGTAATGTAGCAATGTCTTGGAAGTAGGAGAGAGATGCAAAGAGTCTCCCTCGACTCGACTCACTTCACTCGACTACTACTAAAACTACCACACAATCTCCAACACACACAACTGCAGTTCACAGAGTACACAGTGCATAGGTACTACTAGACTCGATTACATAGGTACACTTTAAACTCAGGATAAATAAACTGCATACATGTACTTAGCTAGGTAGATATATTTTATTTATAAACATATACACACTAGTTATAATAGTAAGGCCAGGTATGCACAGTTCTTAGTTACTCTTACTCCATATATAGAAACTAGAAGAATGCACTCATTCCCGTAATATTTAACTATAGCCTTTAAATGCATTATCCCTTTATACACGTTACGATTCGTTACGTTATATTTACTATCTGTAGTGAGAACTATCTCTCTCTGACTGCTGCATGCTCTCCTAAGTCTCCTATCTACTTTATTTTTATATATGCACATTATTATCAACCACTATCTCTAATATTGTGTTAGTCCATGTAAATATTACGGAACGTTACACGGAGTACTCACTATCGCTATCTAAGTAGGTATGCCATTACACTTACTTTCTTGTTATCATTATTGTGGCTGGCTAAAGTTTCTTCTATCATTATTACTCCTGCTGCTAGAAGAACTCTATCTTGTTGGTTGGTTAGAGCAGGAGACAGACGATTGTCCCTATCTACATATTGCACTCCTATTTCTATTTGTATTCATGAAAAGAATGGAAAAGGTTCCCTCCTGATGAGATCCAATGTGAAATTCTGTCTTTCAATGCTTCACTAACAAAACGAAACACACAAATGCTAACAATGAAATGGCAAGTGATGTGAAGGGACATTGGGTCGTCGCGTAACATAATATTTTCTATTCTGTGGCATGCACGGCACGAGAGCAGACGCTCCTATTCAAAAAGAAGAAGTGTCTTTCTTATTTCGATTATTAAGTGGCGGTAGATACTTTATGGAAATATCCAGTCTGTCCGTCTGCCCGTCTGAGATATTTCATTGAAATTTTGTGTATGTGTGTTTTTGGGGTCTCATTAGAAAATGAGCTCAATCGGATGACCCCTTGACCTTTTATAGGGTGTATATTACATATGGTTGGTGGGATTTACCTCGTATATGTCCTGAGAATGTCAAAACATGTTTTTGGTCAAACTTTGACTTTTTTGAGAATCAAATGTTTACAACATGTAAAAAAATTCTGACCTTACCGCTGCTTTTTTACAGCCGTTTTTGCAATGGTTTATTTTAGCGAGCTTTGAGAGTTGAGAGGTGGTAGGACGAAGGTAACTTGAAGCAATGTGCTCGTCGTCAGCAAACGCGGCATGATCATTAGGATATTCGCTTTTATTATTATTATATGACTAGATGTGTCTCATCATCATTATCATTAGCGTCCTATAGCCATAGACGAAAAGCACACAGAACAGAAGTAGGGGCATGCACAAGGCGAAGGCTGTGAATTTCCCACTTATCCTTATTATACATAGTGACCAAGTTAGACTAATGCGAACTTCTCATCCAACAATACAAGTTAAAAGCTATGACATCCAATATTATTATTATTACCTACACACTAAGTATGTTACATTATGGGAACAAAATGCCCAGTCGGCCTTCTCTCCTTAATTCATTCCTTGAAGTGAGTGAAGATGACTATTAGTTATTTTATTATTATGNAAGATGACTATTAGTTATTTTATTATTATGCCTTTCCATTGGCACTAACAAGATGACAGAATAAGACACTACATACCATTAGTACAATTGTTATGCAACAAAAGCAGCCTACAACAGACAGCCCTACAGTTTATTTATTATCTTTAGTAGCTGCTACGGAAAATTCTAAGAACAATCTAATCAAATGAATGAATTCTCTGTTACTAAAATGACTTGACTACCTGGATGACATCTTATTAAACACGAACTAATCTTATATGAGAAAATATTTGAATCATCTGTCATCTAATGACGCAGCATAGTGAAAACAAACTCCCATGTTCTTCTTTAGTCCAAGTTATTTGACTTTGAATGGACTATGCAAAGAATTTATTATACAATCTGTCTCTTTACAATCTTGCTCTTATCTCTACAATCTTTACATAATTGAAAACAAAAGAGATACCGAGATACCTAAATGCGTAAAGAAGCAACGACGTCTTTTGACAATGTCACCAGCACTGGGAAGACATTTTTCTTTAGTTTAGATTTCACTTTAGACTTAAATTGCATAAACATACATCAACAAACGTAAAAATTATCTGGAAGAAATTTAATTCATAATAATCTATCTAACCATAAGTGGATACGTACATTGTACATCATTAAAAATTCATTGCTAGGATCTGCATCAAAACATACCGCATTTAAATTTTTAAATAAATCTAAATCGATTAGCTATAGAAATCCGTCTATTCAAGCCAAGTAATTTTTTAAAGGAAGTATAAATATATTCTAAGAAATCTTATGTGTAGGTAGGATTAGGAACCATGAATGAACAGGGAATGTATGTGATCAATATGTGTCTCAGTTGTCTGACTGTAGCAAGAAAGAAATTTTTTGACAACGACAATAGGGTTTTTGCATTTTATTGCCAGCTCAGTGTAAACTGTAGTAATTTGTTGACTTAACATTGCTGTTGGCACTGTTCTGAAAATCCACACCCAAGTATTTGAGGAAACAAAAAGATTACTTGTTCTTTGAGTGTAGAATGCGATAGGTTTCTTTTCTTACGGTGTTGAATGTTTCATCGACTCAATTTGATTGCACAGTAGATGGAAATGAGTGTGTGTGTGAGACAGAGGCGATAAGGAGAGGTGCAGCAATAATTATTTGCCCTGAACATGAAAGAGAGACAGCGAGAGGATAGAAGTGGCAAGTAGTGAGGGCTACTACACGATCGGAATAAAATCCAACTCTACGCACATCACATAACAATCAGTATATATATATATTTCTACACACTAGAGATAGAGTATATAGAGAATTGAAGCAACCTTCCGGGTTGAAAAAGAGCCAAACAATGCAAAACAATAGGATAACAGAGAACAGTAACACAATCAAATAAAAAATGCATGCCTTAGCCTACGCTTAGATTAGATTTAGCATTTGCTAACCATTTCATTGCAAATCGTTTTTATACACACAAAAAAAAAACAGAGGTGTAATTTCATGCCTTAGCCTACGCTTAGATTAGATTTAGCATTTGCTAACCATTTCATTGCAAATCGTTTTTATACACACAAAAAAACAGAGGTGTAATTTACAGATAACTATAATAGTTCATATAAAAGAGATCGGATCGGGGAGATGGCAATAGTTATAACTAGTTCGTCCGTATACCCTGAGCGGTCACATTTAAAAATCTAACAATAATCACATCTGAGCACAAGACAAGCACAAACGAATTTCAGAATATTTAATAAATGTGAATAAGCCTCACACAAAGGAATCTTGCTTGTATTTGAGTTCTATAAATGAGGGTCTATCCACATAATAGTGCTTCTCTGCGCGCGCGCATGCGCTAAGCTGTTAGGATTTTTACAATGAGTAATTGGCCTCCAACACACTCAAAGATTGTAGAATTATTACTATGAGGGGAATGCCTCTTTTCGTTTCTTCGTGCTTATAAACGAGTTTTTGGAAAATGTATAGACGGTGCACGTGCCCCGTACGTACAGATTCGTAAGTGCCTCTTCCCATTAGAATTAGTAATAATAGACAGTAGGTAGTCGCAAAACGTACAAAGAGGATTAATTTCATTTGCTATAATAAGAGATAGCACTTAGGAACTGTAAGAATTGCTAATCAGATTATTTTATGCAGGAGAGCACATGAGAGGGAAGCGTTGAATGATTTCGAGCAATCCAAAAACCTCTTTCAATTTTCGCAGATTACGTTAACGCAGAGAATAAATTCCAATCAGTCGAGATTAACTCGGTCAACACTGAATAAATTTGTCCGCCTTCTTCCTCTTCATCCCTTCTGATCTCACAATCACTCTCCTCCTATCTTCGTATATACCTGAACTATCTGCACTTTTTATGACAACGACAGCTTCTCTTCTAGTTAAGATACTTAGTGCCAACGCACATTCAGAGCACCTTTAGTATGCAAATACGCTAATCTAATGTAATCCTGCATGGAAAATGAAGCAAAAATTCCATTTATCTCTGATTTTAATTTCCACCGCATCACTCTGACGTGGAAATCAATTACTGCTCCAAAAATACTCAATGCGTAACGCTAAACATCTTTTTTTAACAATTCTGAATAAATCATCTTACAGATAACTCCAGATACATTATTCCGTTTTTCCATTATTGCATTTATTGTTACAAAGAACTAAAATCCAAAAATAGGGCTTTGAGTTATGTAATTCGTTTTAGAATTTCACTTTGAACTTTTTTCAAAGTGAAGAGTAAAGAGACACGGTTAGTTAGCTCACATTACAATTCGTACGTTAACATGTATAATCTAATATAAAACATAGCGCTCCCCCATGTCCATACAATTAATCAACTTTATGAGGACACGACGGCTGAATTAGCAAGTGTTTCCCATTGTTTAACTAGATGTATATTAACTATGTATAATGTGTAATGCATACAGTGCCTATAAATATTATGTAGTTTCTCTCCCTTTCCGCTCTTTTCGTCGACATAAACTTCCCTCCTCCCTTCAAATAAACTCTAATAAAATGTGAGGGGACGGACACGGACAAATGAGAACGACTGGAATTATGAATTAATTTTTCACACTCTAAGACGCGGAGATAGGAAGCTCATGATAAGCTAGTTTTAAAATTATGGCTTTACATACTCTTAAGAGTATTCATAACTTTTTAGTGGATATAAGTAGACACTTTTAGTACACTTTGCGTGATATTCCTTGTTAGAATTTCTTGTCTCCTCGTCTTCGGTATTAGTTTATTAAATGAATTACTAAACAGCATAAAATTCCCTGTTCCCGTCGTGTAAAATGGTATTAGCTTGTCATTTTCTTAATCTTGCGCATTATAATGTTAGGAAAAAGAGACAAATTCATAATTCACATCCCGAAAAATGCTAGCGGGAAGTAAAGTAGCATAAATGGGAAGCAGGACGCGTAGGATAATAAGATGCCGAATTTTCCCTCAAGGTCCAAATGAGCATTTTACATTCCGGAAGTCATTCGCAAACCGGAGGAGGCTCTACGAAGATATTTTTACGCAATTATAGATGGGCGGAAGATATAGGGAAGAAAGAAACGAGGGAAGATGGGGAAATTCAATTTTCATTTCGGTATATCTACGCACTTACACTTTTCTTATATTCACCCGGAATAGAGTAACATCGACAAGGAGTGCAAAAAGACAAACTGATTCCAGTAATATAACACGGAAGAAGTATCAAAACATGTGTTATAGCTTTTTATCCATTATAGAGCACTTCTTGAGTGATATACCGTATAACTCGAATTAGTTCACCAGGGTGAACTATTGTTTCACCAATTCTTTATTTCAAAAATTTAATAGTTCACCCCGAGGGGTAAACTATAAACTGTGTAAATTATATAATTTTTTTTCGGAGTCGAATTTTTGTGAAAATACAATAGTTCGCCCCAGGGGGTGAATTATATCGATAGGGGAACTAGTTCGAATTTTACGGTGTACACAACTGACTATAGTGTTTCAATGAAAAATAAAGGGCTAAATAGCTTTGTATAGAGCTTAAAGCTTAGCTGAAGGTGAATTGGATCAGAGATGTCTACATTTGTGCGTAACATCCGTACACATTTCAAGTCAGAAGTGCGTTAAATGTTAAAAGAGTTAAGTTGGTCCAGGGAAGCTTGGGATGTTTATTACAAAGGCTGTGCCATTTGTCTGAAGCTTATTTTTATTTAGTATACACTTAGATATGAGAGGAGCAGAAGAGAGTGGGATGAGGCAAAGGAAGACGGACTAGAGTAGACCCTACGGGGAGACGGGAATAAAATAGAGCCGTCATCAACATCACCATTACTTACACGAGGATAATATGAAGAAAGTAGCGGGGAAAACGTATGAACCTATGGCCGTAATTTTAGAACCTTTCTCCCAAATTTCCAACTACTAAAAAATTCAAAGGTGAATTTCCACAAAACTCAACTTCCATTCCATTCAAGTCCCTAAAGATACCCGGAGAGGCAGGAGAGACAAGATCTATACGCACATACTAGACATAACCTATGCGTAAACGTAGTACGTCTAAGAAAAGAAGCCAAAAAGACGAGGAGCTAAAAAAAAGAAGTAGAGAGAGAGTTGATTGAAACCTCGAGAGGAGAGTCGTAGACCACCACGGCCACTTCTTTCACTGCCGAACACCCAAAACACCAACAAGAAAGCTGAGCCGACAAGAAGACCACCACCAAACAACCATAGCAAGTCAAAGCAAACCACCTTAACAGCAATGCTCATCCTTACACCCATCCATCCGATTACCACCACCACCACTATCAACCACCCTCGCAATACTACGACATACTTACAAGCCTTTGAGCATCATATGTATCTTCTTGGCATGTCTTCCCCAGTCTTCCACTTCAACGGTGAACGTGCTTTAACCTTACCGCTGGTGGAAATTACTTTTTACGGAATGCCATTAATATTTACGGGTGCTAACCAAAATACTCCTTATTATTGCTTACCATCATGCAGCTTAAGTAATTACTAATACATAATAATAATATTTACAATGATTACTAAAAGATATAATTGCAAAAATAATCCGCGAAAAATAATTAGAGACTTAGAACAAGGAAAACGGACAGTTTCCTCATTTTCACAACTTTGCTTCCGTCCGCCAACTCCAATTTTCCAATTTTCCTCCCCTGTTTTCCGACCTTTTATATTATTCTTAATTGAATATTATTTTATTATAGTTGTTATTATTTATAGATATGAATTGTTTATAAAGTTCTGCTTCTCTTAATTTTTCCATTTTCCTTCATATTTGACGATATTTTCCTTCATGTTTAACGATTTTTCTCCCTCATTCTTTCCTATCTTTTCCTAATTTTCCATCATATTTTCCGATCTTTTCATAATTTTCCTTTATGTTTTCTGACCTTTTCCTAACCTTCCTTCATGTTTTCCGACCTTTCCATAATTTTCTTTCCTTTGGCTCCATTGTTCAAGATTTTGCTTATTTCTAAGTCAATGCCAGGATGGGAAGAATTTTCCAGCAGGAAACCTTGGGTAGTTCCGTGGCATCTTGTGCGTAGGTACTATATTGACTTTGGCTAGCAGTTATATTGCTGAGAAAAGATCAAGTTAAGAAATGTAGTAATGTAGCGATAGAAATACGGTGCGTTCAGAATCATCCCGTTCTCGCTGCTCTTCTGACTCTGTCTGAGGAGATATCTGCTTACAGATAGAAGAAAAGGTATGTGGTCGGCTGTGTGTGTGTGCACGTAAACGTAAAAGTGAAGTAAAAGCTGACATATGAACGGGGAGTCTGCAATGCACTCCTATGGGTGCCATAAAATACCCGAACCCTGTTTCTCACATTTTGGTATTTCCTACTAACTTGCATTGCTTCTGCTTCTGCTCTTCGGATATTCAACATTTTTCCCATGCTAAGCTTATCCATGGACGTATACTTACGGGACTACTGCATTACACGGGATCACACAAATACTCCTCGTCGTACAATGTACAAATTCAAGTTAAGCATGGAAGGGCCATCATGCCATCACCTTCCCTTTCCTTATCTCTATCTATCCATGGCTTCTCGGATGTTTACTACATTACTCCAACATGTAATATAATGTAAGTGAGGAAGCCAAAGCCAACTGATCCAACAGAATATCCATTAAGAATTAAAAACATCCCACATAAATATCTCCTTCCGCTACGCCACCGTCACAAGGGAATCCCTTTAGAAAACCGACAGATAAAATACCTAAATACCTGCACACATACACACACACACACACACACTACTTAAAAAGTAGTTTCCCTCATTGTGGTTACGAGCACAGAAGTATTTACAACATCTTCTTGAAACAATACCACTAATCTCTTATGCTATTCAATTTCAAAGATATACAAAATTAACCATTGTAAAAACAGTTGTAAAAAACAGCGGTACAAGCAAAATAAAATTTACATGCTAACGTTTGAAATTTTTCGAAAAAGTCAAATTTTACCCGAAAACATGTCAATTTGATGTTATTAGAACGTGGTTCGTTTACTTGGGTAAATTTGACATCACCACGACTTGTGGTGGTTACACAGGTAAATCACACCTACCATGTAATGTGCACCTTTTAAGAGGTCAAGGGATCATTGGATTCGAGACTCGAGACCTCAATCCGGACCCCAAAAGCAAATACACAAATTTTAATTGAAGTGTCTCAAACTGTTCATGAATTATCGCAATAAAAGACAGACGGACAGACAGACAGGACATTCCCATAAATAAGCTACCAGCTACCGCGGCTTAATAAATGTATCCCTTCTTGTAGTAAATAAGGAAAAAAAGTACAAATAAGATTAGAATTGGAGCTATTTGCTAGACCGGTCCCTCAGCTAATGAAATATAAGCAAAAGGACTACGACAGTAACAACGCTATGCACACTTCTTCGAATCTTCTAAAGTAATTTAATGCAAAGAGGTTGAGACATCCTTTGGCTACTACTACTCAACTACTCACTTCTTACAAATCTTCCCCTTTTCTTACCAATCTTCTTTTTCTTCCATATCAACTTAAAGTTTAGAAGAGGCGACTCTTTTATCTCTTCGTCTTCTTCTTCTTCTTCTGTCTTCTGCTGTGGTGATGCACAGACTCCTCAAGTTCAGTTCACTTGAACAGAGCAAGGAAAGTTAAGTTGACTTGCTTTGCTTTGCTTGCATGGCCTGTCTGTCTATCTTCTGCTGTCGATAATGCGGATAGGACACAGTCGACGAGCCAAACAACCAAACCAGCATCAGCAACTCAGACCAGAAGAGACTACAACATTTCCCCTCAATCCCGAATTCTCTCCTTAGAGTAAAAAAACTTTGAAAAAACTGCCAAACTCATGTCGTAACTTAAAGTCAGACTGTGAGATAGCTTGTCTACTTATAACTCCCACCTTTTTACTCAAAGAAACCAAACAAACTCTACCTACGACCTACCTAGTCACACGCAGATTAACTACAGGAACACACACACATGATATCTCACTCTCACTTCTTCTTCTACTTCCACAGATTCTGCATTTATACAGCTATTTTTACAGACACAAGGATTTTGACTATTTATATTGAAAACATATTGGGACTTCTGTGAGTTGTCGTGACTGACATCACGTAAACCTACGCTCAATCCTACACTGACGGCCTCTGAATACACAAAACTACACGAAACTATTAAATAAATGTCATTTTAAAATTACCCTAAACCTACATAAGTAGATATTACATACCAAGATATACACAGACAAAAGACACAACGCAACCATTGCGTATTGCAGATTACTAGCAGAAAAGTGAGATTAAGAAATATTAATTAATAAAGATTATCAATTTTTCAATTGATGTATCGATTTTATTTAATATTTACACTGTTGATTTATATAAAAGCACAAAATAATTACAACACATTACTGAAATGTATAGATTTCGTCCGAGCAAGCACTGCTTTTAAAAGATTTCAATAATAATTAATTAATAATTATGCATCATTACAATGTATTTCTTATGTCGGCTGATATATGTACAAGATAGTGTTCTACTCTACTTTTAAACCTTCTGCAATTGGCTTCGTTAGATGAAGTTAATTTTAAAACAACTTGACATAAGTGACGTGAACAAAGGAAGGAGGTATATAAAGCATCTGAGAGAACTAAGAAAATAATTGCTCGTTTCTTTGTTGGGCTGCCTTCTGCCAGACGTCTTGAGGCAGAAGATCCCGTACTCCCTGTGCATCCCTCACTGGCATTATACCCTCCTCATGCAATTCTCCAAAGTGCACTGAAACTCCGTGAATTAGACATGAAATTTAATTAAAAACTTGCTTTTCACAAAGAGGAGGAGCGCTACAAAGTCTAATAGTCAGTCACCTGTTTCAATCCACTTACTTTTCCTCTTCACTCTATTACAGAACACAGTTATTCATTTGGTATTAATTAGCTACGATCGAAACAAAAATATCCTACAATACTTTCTCCCTTAAAAATGTAACTATAATTATTAAGCTACAATTCGCTTACACAATATTGGGAGATTGTCTATACTTAATTTTTCATGGCTCAATAACATTATAGAATTTAATAATAAATTACTTTAAAACTCGAAGACTGGAATCAATTTGGCAAATAATCATAGCAGAATAGTGGAAAGGAAATATAAAAGATGTAGAAAGTCGGGTGGAAACATGCAAGGGACAGTAGTCGGGTCATTATTTGGCTATTCTATTAAGCGTAGTAAGGTGCAGAATGATTTGGCGAAAGTTTCTGCTAACTGGACAAGGCGGCTCGTGCACTGAATAGAATTCTTTCGTGCAAGCAAGAAAAGTAGAGTGGAAAAACGGAAAGGTAAAGTTAAAGTGGCACTTGTGCTTCTCAAATCCTTTGCCTTGCCTCCTTATTGCCAAAATGTTCGGAGTAGCTAGGCTAACTACAAACATTATCATCATCTGACCTACGCAAACGTCCTGCTCGACTTTCTCTCGTACGAATTTTCTTTAACATTTAATAGGAACGCGAACGGTCTGAAATACCAAAAGAGCTTAGTGTCATGTCATAACAGAGTTATACCTTCACCATGCAGTTCTTAAGAAAATAGAGAAATGTTGGATGTACCTACGGCAAGCTGGTGCTCTTTGATATGATAGGACACAGTATCTCATGTCATGGACGCTATAAGTTGGAAAAGAGAAAGTCAAGAGTGAGGAACAAAGAAAGAGGGAGATGAGAGATATGAATATCCTGTGAAATTTTAAGGGAAAGCGATTGAAGCATTCAAACGAGTACATGTACTAAGTGCATGGAAATAACTAGTGCGTGAGTCCGGAGAGAGTCTAACCATCTTGGGGAAAGGACAAGGACGAGTCTAGTAGAAAATAAGAGCAACGTCTAAGTTCAGCTACAGGGTCCACCAAAAGTAAATCAACATTACGACTTTCTCCATGTAAATTACATTTCATATTTTTTTTAAATATCACCCCAAATTTTCTTTTCAAGCCTTTCCAAGCAAAATAGCCTTTCACCACTTTCACTTTTAAAAACTGGAGAAAATGTGAAAGTGGTGAAAGTGTACTTTATTTCAGAAAAGTCTGAAAAAAAATTGGTGTGCTATTTATTTCAAAAATATGATATGAAATTTATATGGAGAAAGTCGTATATGAACTGTTGGTGGACCCTGTAGAGAGGGAGCATAGAGATATCAAAGGAGAAGAGTGGTGCACACAAAGAGATCTTTATGACCTTTCTAATGTTCTATTGATCTCGTAGCTTTAGCCATGGAATATCATCCAATCGCTTCTATCTATCTTCCTTTTAGTAGCACCCATAAGGTATTTAGAGGATTCCTCGCCGCCTTGGCTTTCTCCCTGCCGTGCGGTGCGCTCTATGGCATTTCGATTTAGAATTACTCCCGTTTTGTACAACATAACTTCCTCGCACATACACACACATACAATTTATACATGGGTAGCTACTACGTGTAGTAATAAGTCTGATATAGTCACTTGCAGTCCAGCCAGCAGGATTGTATTAGTGCTGCGAGGAAGGAGAATCTGGCCATTAGCTATCTGTATTTTATATTAGATTGCATACACGTCCATATAAACAACGGGGAAAGTGAGGGAGAAAGTCAAAGCAGAGCAATTCAAGTCAGAAAGTAGATTCAACTGAAAGGCAAAACTACTGCACGGAGCATTGTAGTATTAGTAAGAAATAAGATATAAGATCACTATTCCCTTTTTTTGGCAGCCACTGTATGTCTGTCCCTATCTATACATTCTATAGAACTATCTTCCAATATCTATGCCTTACTTAAGATCTTTTTCTATCTTTTCATCTTCATCCCCTTCTTAGAGTCGGAGAGGAGTGAGAGGAGGAGTAGTAAAATAAAGAAAGCTCTAGGGAGACAGATCTCAGGTGTTAACTGTACACCAAATTACATTTTCACAATTCCAAAATACAAATGTTCGTCTAAGCCCAGGGTGAAGCTCCTTTTATGCCTTTCTCCTTCCTTTCTCCCACCTACAACTACTCAGACTAATAACAAGAGGAAGGAAGACAAGGGGAGGGAAAGGACCAATTCCTAAAGTGACAGCCAAGACGTAGTCAAAATAAGAAAAATAAAATTGGGAAAGGGACACAAGGAAGAGAGTAAGGAAAAGCAAGGTACCTACACCTTGTCATTGTTTTGCTTGAGAAGGTAAGCCCGTGCCCGTCCCAATGTTTTCAAATTAAAATTGTACTTCTTTTTCGACAGGAGACAATAACGACGATTTTGTCTCCAGTTTAGCCACAAAATCTTCAGAAAAAAGTGAAATTTTAATTTGAAAATATTCGGACAGGCCTACCTTCTGAAAAGCATGACAGTGTACAAGATACCTTGGAGAAAAAGGTATATAAACAAACAGATGATTATGAAGAGGAGAAAACTGTCTTGTCTCGTCTAATCGTCACAGAGTGCAGTGTGGAATTGGAGAGGAGACCACCTAAG
>JABASI010005065.1:0-12935 GCA_019776505.1 Tomocerus nigrus | reverse complement strand
TTGTATTTATATACCCTTGTACCTAAAACCATTGGCTATAGACATCCACTAATCTGAGACGTTACCGTGAGATTGAACGGTCAAAAGGGTGCTAAGCATTTAGACGCAAAACAGTCCTTCCCAGCCAAAACAGCCAAATTTTTTATTTGCCATCGAATGCGTCATAAAAATTCATTGATTAAAAATAAGAGCCAAAATTTGCAAACACTATAGGGCCATTTAAACCCCCAAAATTTCCATCTTTTCAGCAAAATAAAATTTTTTCTCTCAATCCCATTGTCATTTTAACATTCCTTACGCCCCAAATTGATTTTGCTAGTTGAAGTTCGCGGGACTCATGCGGAAAGAAATAGTGGATGTCTATATAGAATGGAATAAGAGATGAATGCTATGGACGCTATCACACTATCACACGTAGTGTACGTACTTAAATTTTATATGCATGCAATGAACCTCCCAAGACTCAGTCAGAGAGGACAAAGCAAACAGGGTCTAGCCTGGTAAACAGTGAACCTACCTTAATAATCCACTCCGACTCTCTGATCAGCCAAAGTGAAGATAAATATTACAAAAGATAATGGCCAAGTCTCTTCAAACATAAAGCAAGCGTACTATTTGGGCATTAAATGTGTAGATACCAACACAAAGTATATTCATATTTTCCTCAGTGTGTGCTCATTGTATTGACAATTTGGGGAATCTTCAGAGTAAGAGGGGATCACCTACTTACTACTCTACACTTATCTCTTATTTTATTTACACACGGCATGATGAGTCTCATCTGAGCCTCCACGTAACATCAAGTAGGCAATTGAAGTAATCAAATTTTTAATGCATAACATTAGATTTTCATAAGGAGCTGGCTAATAGTTTCCAAAGATCAAATAAGATCTACAGTGTGCACGGAATAAATTGGCGAATTACATCTCACGCACGATTACGACCCAATATCTCTAAAATTCACAATTACTCATCCAACTAAACTTGACAAGAAAGAACCAAACTCGTGTGTAGTAAAACAAAAAAAACTAATCCCATGCACAACTCCAGTTTTTCTCTCGCTATCACTAAGTCAAAAGTTCAGCAACCTTCGCGTTGTGTTCAGCGTGATGGACGTAACCACGTAGGTAGGTATACGCCGTAATTGTGTACCTAACTACGAACGCACACCTTTTAAGTCATACATAAATACATAGTAAAGAGATAGCAGACAAATCTGCTGCCATTATTGCAGGTATGATGTATGCCATGGATTATCCCAATTTCAATGTAGTCTGTCAAAGGCAGAGGTTCTTTATTACTCTTGCAGTGCAAAGATCATTAAAGGCTTCTCAATAGAAACCAGCTCTTTTGACTAGAACAAACATAAATAGCTTGCTGTATTTATCATTATAATCTCTCCATATTTGTAAATCCAATATAAATATGTAATTATCTGACTAATTTATTGCTATCTTTAGATTTATAATACAAGTCAAGATTGTAGTTGGAAAGTTAGAATTCCAATCCTAAATGCCCTCTAATCCACACGAGTAAAACAAGCATAGAAGATTGACAATCATATTATAATCTACATGACTATGTACATATTTATTTGCATACACAATAAGTACTTATACTATACCTATGTAGAAAGTTGAATCTAAGTTTAAATATTGTGCAGAATGAAAAAAAGAGTCGAACTTTATGTTTACTTTATGTTTGCATGAGTTAATATAAATAGAAATGAGGATGGAGGGATCCACGAGGGTCTTTTGGAATGAGTAATCTGGAAAACTTTATTAGAATGAGATTAGATTGTGTAGTAGTATTTCACATAAGAAGAATCTATCGGAGTAGTAGCGAAGTGAGTATATGGTAGTAGGGATGCGGGAATGGGATTTCCATTGGATTTAAATGACGCAGCGTGAAAGAGAAATGATGCTGAGACTGACTAGGCTCATTCACTCACATGACTCTCTCTCTCTCTGTCGAAATGAAATTGTGCAAAGAAAGAAGTGCTAGTAAAACGTAAGAGGGGCCTGTTTTTATTGTGCAGGAGAAGTGAATGTAGATAAATAAGGGCATAGGAAGAATGTGATTATAGGAAAGAGTGAGAGTGGATGTCGAGGGTTCATCGGCGTGGAGCGGAGAGAGAGAGGCTCTTGTCTTTCGACTTGGCCCCGTTTCCTTCTCCCGGGTTCTCCCTCCTCAGAACACAAAACTTCTTCTTGGCCTTTTCACAGAGGACTGAAGAAGATGAAGGAAGGGAAGGAAGTGTATCCAGGAGCTATCTCTTCACGCGGCAACTCACTCACTCACTCACTGCACTGTGTGAATGAATGAGGAAGTGCCCGCCTGCATGGATGGGTCTGCTACCCGGCTCTTGTTGTGCCCTGCAGTCCTCTCCACCAACTCAACTCGCACAACAAACGCCAATGTCAGTGAAAGTGAATTATTCCCGAGTTTTTGCCTCGTCCTCTTTACACTTTCCATTCCCTCCTCCCATCCACCACACATCTCCACACAATCTAACTCCACACATCTAAAGATTCTAAAGAGGCACCAAATACACAGGACAACTCCAACTAGGCAAAGAACTACTTGCGACAAAATAACTAAGCCCTGCTACATACGCTCGCTCTGCACTTCACATTCGAAGAGAAAATATCACTCGATCCGACTTCTTCCAACACATCTACCCATTACTCACGTTATTTTCCAACATTTTTCCAGAATATCTTCCCCATTGGATTGAAGTGGGCTCGCAAAAGGCTAGAATAATGTTATAAGAGCACACAGTCTGATCCATGCCCTGAAAATAAATGCTGGACTATATAGCTAGCTGTAGGTACTGGGCATACAGAGTGAGTGGGGAATAAAGCTAGAAAAGTGGAAAATGACATCGGTCCATCCAATGTCGCAATTGTTTTTCTCTGAACATCCTCTGTATATATATTCAAGGTACTTGTACTTTGTCATGGCTTTGTGTTAGAAGGTAAGCCCGTCAGAATGATTTCCAATTAAAATTTCGTTTTTTCCACTGGTTTATTAGCAGTGCTGCCTTATATACAATCCAGAATACAGACTAGCCAAAAAATCCTAGTTTCTGTCGCCAATAGAAAAAAAGTGAAATTTTAATTTCCAACCTCTCTGACGAGGTTACCTTCTACCACTTTCCCATGGTAACAGAGTACACCAGCCTTGGTATATATTATAGGAGAGTAGAAGATCGGAGTTGCTGGTAGATGTCCATATGAAAATGTAAGGCATATGTGAGCACGGGACTGTAATTCTTGTAGCTCGCGTCCTCGTCCCTTCCCGACATCCTCCTCGTACATCAAAATGCATCTTTGCCTCTTCTTCCTCCATTGTCCTCTCTCCCTCTCTCTTCTACATTTCTGCATCCTCTGAGCTATATAGTCCTCGCTCAGCTCCAATATCTCCACTCTCCCTTCTCTGCCTCATTGTTGTCATGAGTTGTGTGACTTGCTGGGAAAGTAGATACTTTTACTTTAATAGCAAAGATCAAAAGAATGGCCCTATATGGATACATGTAACTTGTGACTATATATATCGGTATATACTCTATAAGATACATATATAGTCTATACGAGGAGTTGGAGGTGATTTGCGAGAGCAGTAGTTGAGCTGCTGAGGGTTCATCTGCCATCAAATAGTTTTTTACGCTTCACTTGCCATCGCCTCGCTATCCCATCATCAGAGCCTTCCCTTGCCCATCTCTTCGCCCGGCTTTCCTCTCCCAAAGACTTTAAGCCCCAACTTGAGTCGGACGAGACGTTCAGACTGATTTACTCATACATTAAAATCATATCATGTGATCTGTCACACACATCCCTCCCTTCCTTCCACGACGGCTTCTTTATTCAGCCTCCCTCCCACCACCCTCCTCTCCGTACACTACCACAACAACTTGTCCTTACACAACTCCCTCACTTACATCACATCACTACCAAACTTTAAAATATAAGTAGGTAGTGCCGGATTTGTGAATNCCTCTCCGTACACTACCACAACAACTTGTCCTTACACAACTCCCTCACTTACATCACATCACTACCAAACTTTAAAATATAAGTAGGTAGTGCCGGATTTGTGAATCTGCTTAAAGCGTGGAGGGATGAAAGGAATTATTTTAACTTCAAAACTTCATCCTCCACTTCTTCGTGCCAAGCGTAGAGCTATTCCTTTATAAAGGCATATCCATCACCCAGGAGCATGCACATTTATTTGCCTTTCTTTCGTAGCAAAGCAATTTCCGCTCTTCACTTGCACCCAGAAGTGACAGACAGACAGAGTCGAGGCACGAGTCACGTATGCTCCGATGGAAGAGCCAGCAGCTGTGTGATCTAATCATTTCCCCGAATAAATTAACTGACATCTTCCACAGGTACCCCGTCCAAACAAGTGTCACTCTGTGACCAGAACCTAATTCCACAGCTTTGCTCTCAATCACACATGCCATACGCCGTGGTGCTAACCACCACTCGCTCCTCTTCTAGACAACTTGCAATTAGACAACTCTCTACAGAACTAAATGCATACCTACACAAACATAAATTCAGCTCGGTAATAAATCACGAAAATAATCCTTTTTTAAACTTGTAATGCTACGACAATTATTTGTTCATCTCTAAAAGAGGATGTATATGTGTATGACAATGAATCAGCGCAATCCTTGCTGCTGCTGTAAAGAAAGGCCTGTTTCCGCATTCAATTACATGACTGCACTGGTAGGAAGAACATGGCGGCAAAAGGATGTAAAATGTGTCTTCCGATAAAGAAGTAATCCCGGGGGGAGCTCAACAACAAGAAAGAAAGCCTTAGTGAGAGATTAGAAAAATAAAAAGGACAAGAAGTCATTTCTGTTCCGTTCTAGTTTCCAAATTTTCAACTTTATTTAGCTAAACTGCCTGGGAGATTTTCTCTGGCTTCAGCTTGAGTTTTGTGCAAAGAAGGGAAGAAAGGGAGATGCAGAAATCTAAAGCAGAGACGTCGGAAATAAAGTAGAGAGACGAGCGAAGCGGGCGGGTGGGTAGTCTGGGTCTATGTCGTCGAGAGGAGGAAAAGTAGTTGGGAATTTGGGAATGTGTCCCAACTGTCGCGCAGCATATGTAACTCCTATAAAATATTATCAAAGTTTTGGGAACAATATAAAAACCTCATAATGTCGTTGCTTGCTTGCTACTTTGTGTCCCGACTGTCGCGCAGCATATGTAACTCCTATAAAATATTATCAAAGTTTTGGGAACAATATAAAAACCTCATAATGTCGTTGCTTGCTTGCTACTTCATTGTGTTGCGTGTGTGTGTGTATCTTTGAGATGGCTCGGAGGGAGCTGAAAGTTATGCAAGTAAAGCAAGTAACTCCGTGCGACAGAACATGTGCAAACTGTTGAAGCAAGCAGAGAGAGAGGCAAAGAAAAGTATCAAATGAACAAAACCGCAGGAGTCAAAAGTCAAAATCAAACATCGTTCCATCCAAAAGAACTTTGCAGCCCATCAAATAATAAACAGCAGCAGAGACTGAAAGTTTCTGGAGCCAAAACGGCCAACGAAAGTCATCGCATCAAAAAAGTGGTCAGCTCTGCTAATTGAGCCTCTCTCTCTGCCCTTCTTCTTTTTGGCTCTGTCTATATGCTCTTCCTATAATATCATGACCTTTTAGACTTCAGAGTTGTACTAGAAGAAGAGGAACGCTATTTATTCGCCTCAAGTTAACCTCAGAGCTTGAAATTAAATGAACGAGTGAGGACGTAACTGCGTAGAGTGGTCACAGACATTTTTATGTGGAAGGGAGGACAAGAGAATTATCAGCAGACAACACACCAGAATGCTCACTCATGCACAGTCCAGATTAAATGTAAATACAACACAGAGAGTTGTTGTAGTGTAGGAGAGAGGTGTTTATCACGGAGTGACCACAAATATAAATACGAGAGCGAGAATAGAGCAAATATTATTTACAATTTACAAGATAGGACATCAACACACACAGAAGTAGCTGTGCAGACGGACTGTGACACAAATGACAATGACATCCATCCATATGCCACGATATGGCTAATAATTATTATTATAATCACTATACTAAATAGCACATAGATATTTACGTACAACAACGTATGTCTTATCGCTGCTAACAAAAGAGACACATGTGTCTGTAAATAAGAAGTGCATAGTGCCAAGGTACAAGTTGTGCTGTTTACAAGGCGATAGGACAGCAGCAGCCAGCAGTGTACGTTCAGAGTGTGACAACAAGGAAGAGTCTAAAAAATCCGCCGGATATTCTCGAGATTAGAAATGAAGGCAGTGACACTCCTTGCTCATTTTTACACTCGACTGCATAGCAAAAGCAAAGCATTATTCTCCTACTCATCGTCCCTCTTCTACTTAAAATACTTTCTCAATTCAATTCTTATCCAGTAAGTGAGCAATGTAAATATTAAACTATTCACTCCAGTTGACTTTTAACTCCTGTCTGTCACATACTCACTCGCATTTTATTTTGATGCACTGTCGCAGCGTCCATACTCCAGCTTCAACTGCTTAGTATTAGAGTCATATTCAATTTGTGTTGGGATTTCTATGTACACACATGCATCTTGCTTGCAAAGTTCATGTACAGAATTTTTTTGCTGCTTGTTCCACGGACAACCCTTACTTATGTATATCCACGCAGACACGATATAAACATCTAGCACTTTTTAGAAATTAGATATATCTATGATTATCATTCAACTTTTAGTGGTAGGACGACAGACATGATACTTAGATTTACTACATGGACGTGTGTTGAGTGAGTCCACTTAACGAATTCATCACTTATTTATCAACCATCTGTGTACGCATGAGACAAGTTGTGCCTGACATAATTTAGCAATGCCTCCAGCACTATTCTGCTAGTGGTCAATGTAATTCCTGCCTTGCAGTGTGCTGTGTGCACAAGTAGTTAAAGAATGAAATTATGGTCAATCATTGCCACCTCTCAATCACAAGTCGTCTTAGCTATCACTTACAATGAAATTGAGGCAGTCTGTCAACTAGTGACTGTGTAACAACATCTTTGACATCATAATAAGCCTCTATCTTATGCATGCATACCTACGCAAATGACTGAAATGGCCAAATAAGAAACTGACACTCACTCCATTCGGGACTCCTGCTCTAATAATCACTTTTTGTACATAGAAAGGTAGCTTTCGTGACTTTATTGTAACATCCACAATCCACACACTCACACAACACAAACCATGACCATATATGCTCTCATTTTTGCACTTTTATGACACGATCCTACGTGTAAATGTCTTTTACTGTACAATTTCCAATTAACATTGGGAATGATACTGACAGCTTACACTTAAAATGAGCCGCTTGTAGCCTTAGCCTTGTCACTCTATTTCTTGTCAGTGAAATGGCCAAATTATTGTGATCAGAAACGTAGCCGTCATTTTGGCTTGCAGATATTCAAAAAATAATTATGCTCTGTGATTCGATAGTGATTCAAAGTGGAAATGTAGATGATATCGAATGTGTGACAGTAATAATAAGTGTACAGGTATATAGGCTCTTGCTATGTGTAGAGAGCAGGCAATATCAACGGATTGCTCATCAATCATCGTCAGCATATATTCTTCGGTTGAAACGCCGGAATCGGCACCTTAAATCCAACTCAGGTCAATCCATGAGACTGACTGATGGATCCTTTCCATGTTCCTTGAGAAGTTGATGGATTCAACCACAATAAAGACTTATTTCTATTCTAAAACGTCTAAACATCTATTATGATATTATGCAACCAAGTCGTATCGCTTTGCTGAAAGTTAAAAGAGGAATATTCGTATAATCGGAAGCATAATATGAAGTCTCGCAATATTATATACAGCTGAGCACTTCGGGATACAAAAGTTTTGCATCCCTTTACACGGCGCAGTGAATATGCAAAGACTAGTTAGCTAAGAGTGGGTAGGTAGGAGTTGTGATTAGGGAAATGATGTAAAGTACAACATTTGACGGCTAACATGACGGAAGTACAAAGGCTCATTCGGGACTTAGTGGTCCTGAAGATAAAGATAACAGAACTTCTTCGTGTATACTTCCCTTTCTAGGCCACAGAGAACTAACTCCCGTCTCAAAAACTCGTCTCGACGAAGATATTATTGCATTAGAATAGGCGAGAGGCATCAGGGAGCGGGCTGCGGCAGTGTATATAGTTATCCGAGCATAATAATAAATAGTTAAGAAGAGATGATAAAACATCTCCGCGTGTGCAGTTGGACTAAAGACACGGAGTGATGCGATGGTAGAACAATTTAAGCCGCTCACTTTTCCACGGTGCACAATGAAGGAGTTGAGAGATGAGTTGGGATGTGGATGCGAGTGGCGAACAGAAGAGACATTATGCAAACTTAACTTAATGCTTACTTACAATTCAATTAGAGCTAAAATATTCATTTCCCATGGGAAGAGAAGAGTCTGGAGATAACAATGAGGGGCTTTAAATGTTCTAGACATGTCGGAGAGATGATTATCGACACGTGCATGGTCTCTGGACTCCGACTACTCTCCGTCCGTCTTCCGACTCTCTCATGTCCAACTCCATGCATGTCTCTCGCACACCACAGAAGGATCCTTCCTTCCGTCTTTGACGACATCTGTCTTGCCCTGGCTGCATGGATGATTAAATAGCTCGTCTCACGGAAGGAACTCCTCCACCGACTCCTCGTCGTCAACATTGTGCGTGCATGCACCTACCTCCTCCTCCCTCACCACAAACAATTCAAATCGATTTACTTACTTACAGCTCCTCAATCGATTCCCTAATGCCATAGCTAAATAGCCGAGGTCGACATGAATAGAGGGAGACTAGATTTGCAACTTAACAGTAAATCCTCGCTAATTCTTTTACTCCACAAATATCCATCACCTACTTGACTAATGAGCTGAGTGTGCAAAGATCTACGCCGCAGGATGAAAGGATGCCGACAGCAACAGACACGAACGCCACTCCTTTTGTTCCCATTAATTGGGTTAACTACTTTTACTCATGAATCTCAATGCAGAATGCAAATAAGACATTCTACAATTCCTAATGACTTCACACACACTACTACTATTTTATACAGCAGTGTTGACATAAGTAATAAGCATCTGCTTTAACCACTTACTCATTTATTCACTTACAAGTCAAAACTCAGTTACTCATTCCACTCATCTGTCTCGAAGAGGAATCAGCCAAGGAAAAGAGAAATAGGAAGACTTCTTGCCTTTTTTGACAATAGAAAATAAGATTGTGTAAAGAGTCGACGTTTAAAGAGATGAAATGGAGTTAAAGAGCTGTCTGTGCAGAGGAGGCAGGTGAGGGAAGGCAGAGAGTCACAGAGCTCCCAACTGGCAAGGAAGAATCAATGCAATTAAAATGATGCCCCTGGTTTCCCTGGGCTCCTTCGAATGCAGACTGCACCAATGCCTGAAACAGTCGGACATCTCTTGCTCCAGAAAATGAAATGAGACTTGGTATCATCTGCTCGCGACTGAACTCTTGTGCTCTGTGCACGTCCCCATTTAAATGGCAGGTAGACAAAGAGAAGGAAGATATTTCGTAAGGAAGGAGATTAGATTTGTCTGGAGAGAGAATTAGATCTCGCTCTCGTGGCTTCTTCTTCTTCTCCTTCTGTCTGTGGCCCGGCATATGGTCTGTGAATTGGGGCGCTAGAGTGAATCTAATGAAACCACAGATGAAAAGAAAGGAAAGACGTGTTTTTCTACTTATTGCTTCATCTGTCTCGGAATAGCGTCTTCCCTCCTTCCCTCCCTCCCTGTGCCTGCCGTCTGCCCGTCTACTAGTCCATCTCAGACCTTAACTCTCTATTGTTGTACACCTAAGGAGTGGCTACACAAATACTCTCTGTAAAATAAGAATTCCTCCAGAAAGAGCATATGGGATGCAGAATGATGACAAAAGGTGAACCAAGGTATAGCATAGATGGATGAGATGCTCGCATAGAATGAGCTTAACCTGCTCATGTAATAATGCGATTTGTGCTGTGAATGGACGCAAGAAAGAAGAAATGAGTGGAAATAGTGAGAATTGATTCGACGGAGTGATTGTAGCCATTGAGCCTGCACCAGGCACAGGCAGGCAGGTAGGTAGGTAGTGAGGCTGGAATAGAAGACGGAGCCATAAAATAGGCCATGAAGCAGAGAATGAAAGGAAGAAGGGAGGAAGATGAATAAGTAGAATAATGGCAGGGCACACCTGGAGAACTGAGCTCCATTCCCAACTCCATCGCATCTCTTCCCGGCAATTCCCATTTACTTCTCAACTCCGGAGAAGAATGATCCACAGCCCCAGTGACATGACATAGGCAACAACAGAAAAGCAACTACCTACCACCGATACTATTGCTTCCATTGCATCTAAGGAGAGAGATGTAATATTATGTGATGGGATAAATAAAGCTAAGGTCGAGAAACAGGAGCTACCTGCCTTGACAGGAAAAGGAAAGAGCCTTTAATGCTTCTTTACACTTCCCAGCAGACTTGGATGCAATTCCATGCAGAGTTATCATGTACACACAGCCTCACTCACTATATATAGGTACCTACACAAGGTAAATACAGTTCATGGGTAGGCAGACCTAGAGACCATGTGTACCTACCTACCTACCTTATTCCGTCTTCGCAACTTGCGGCACACGGTTACATAAGTCTTAGCAGGAGACGTAACAGGAGCTGAATAAATAAAGTCCAGAGCATCTCCTTCCCATGCCCTGCACATTGCACCACCACCTTGTGCCTCGTATGCCTGATATACCTTGATATGTCTTGAAGAAGAGCAGTGTAAAAGTGTACGGAGGACTTGAGAGCGAGTGAGTGGACTACGGACATGTCTGGGGAGGGAGAGCAGGCAGGCAGGCATAGGAGAGAGGTGAGCAGGCACATTAGAAAGCGATGTGTAAGATCCTCCAGGGACTCATATCATATCACACGGCATCAGCTACCTCTAAGCTACCTGACCTCTGACTTACGCTCCTTAGCTCCTTCCTTAGCTCCGACAGACAGAGCTTCACTCACACAACACTCCAGAAAAAGAGTTGTCTCTTCTCATCAGCTCACTCACTCACCCATTGCCGTTACACTCCCACTCTCTTTATTTACCCTCACTTTTACATTACACAATTCCTATAAGTAATAAAGTTATATAACAACTGTTATAACGCTTAACATATGTACGTGCATTGAAGATTCAACGAGTTCCCTAAGAAATACATTGCCAGGGCCAGTAAGTGGCTTCTAACAGTTTATTTTGGTGAGAATATCTTCTCTAATGTATTTGTACATAGTAGCTACGCGTTGTTAAATAGTTTCCTTAGCTCCGACAGACAGAGCTTCACTCACACAACACTCCAGAAAAAGAGTTGTCTCTTCTCATCAGCTCACTCACTCACCCATTGCCGTTACACTCCCACTCTCTTTATTTACCTCCACTTTTACATTACACAATTCCTATAAGTAATAAGTTATATAACAACTGTTATAACGCTTAACATATGTACGTGCATTGAAGATTCAACGAGTTTCCTAAGAAATACATTGCCAGGGCCAGTGAGTGGCTTCTAACAGTTTATTTTGGTGAGAATATCTTCTCTAATGTATTTGTACATAGTAGCTGCGCGTTGTTAAATAGTAAAAGCTACTTTATCAGATTGATTGTCTGCTTTCTACGCGTCTGTCTGTTAACGGACGAGATAATTCATAATTGTAGATTGAAATCTTCCATGTTACCCCAAAAGAATTTCCCATTCAAATAGTTAATAACCCCCCTCTCTGGGGAAGTCAAAAATCACAGACATGCGTTTATTTTATGCGGTTAATTTCCAAGCTTCCTGTGTCCGCTACTTTGTTACGCACGTTTTACTATGGTTTATTGTAAGGTAGCTAGGAAGGAAAGAAGAAGGTAGGGTTTTGGTCATATGGTAGGTAGGTAGTACAGTAGGTAGGTCGGTTGTTAGTTGGCAATGAAATGACTGTGGGCTCCCGTCTGCCAATGTTCATAGCAGCCAACAGTTTAGTGAGTAGAGTGAGAGAGGAGCAAAATTTTGGGCTGGGCTCCTGTTTCAGTGCTGCTAGTATTAATAATGCGAACATTATGGACGTAGAGAGTAGCTACTCCTGTGTACGTGGAGAAGGTAAACTGCACTAAACATCCATCTATTACTCAATAATATTCTGATGGTGAACAATGTGAAGTCTCGAGCTTACTCTCTCAAATCTTTCTCAGTGACTTAATATTTTTTGCCTTAGAGCTAATGTTCCATTTGGGTCCGGTGCACAGCAGACATAACCGTCAGAGGAGAGTAAAACAAAAAATATTTAGGATACGACTATCTATTATGATTATTATCCCCTTCGACCCATGTACACACATTCATACTCTCCGTTCCTATCAAAATTCAGGAAAGAGTCCAAGTTATCAAACTACACGAGCAGTTGGCACGAACGGCCAGAATTGCATTCCTCCTTCATAGGCTACACCTAAAAACAGCCGAAGAACATGCATACGCTCGCTCTACTTACTTTGCTTACTGGATAATAAACTATTTCGCTCCTTCTCTGCATCCCTATCCCTGCCACTTACCTTAGCATTTCTAAATAAATACGAACATTTCTAAGTCCTTTGCCATTCAAGCAGAATTCAACCCTACTCACGACCATGTTCCTTTCCCTCTCACAATCTATCGCTATAAAAAACGACTTTCCTCCTCTCTGCTGCCTTATTCTGCATGAGGAGCTTAGTATTTAGAGCGCAATTGCTCCGATTGCTCGCTACCGGATTTTTCTAAATGTTTTCTTCCAGCAAGTAGTTTCCGTTCTTTGTACGAACAGGATTAATTCAAAGGCTTCAATTTCTTTGCATGTCATGCACATTA
>JABASI010005064.1:0-12936 GCA_019776505.1 Tomocerus nigrus | reverse complement strand
AATATTATCCGTATCTCTTGTCGGTATGCGATAAAGAACATTCTCCTCGTATAAATAACTCGAAAACAAAAGTCAACCATATCTCTAACATAAAGTAAAACGCAAACTAATGTGTCCCTGCCTTAGATAAACTCAGAAAATAAGACGTATACCGCTTACGACGAGTGCAAATGAATTTTCTACAGAATAAACACTGGTTTAAGGTTTCATTCCAATCGCAATTCGCAGGCTGTATTTATATTTTTAGTTCACAGAATAAACAACTTTGAAAAAAACAAATTATCTAACAGTAATTTTGTAAAAATATAAAAACAAGAAATGCTTTATTTATTATGTAGGTTCAAGCTACACAGACGATTCATGAAATTCATGCTATTATTTCCAATTCCAAGTGCGTACGAATTAAGTATGCAGAAAAGCAAAAGGTATCCACATGGATATAGCTGGCTATATTTTTAAGAGCGATAGAAATCGATTTAGCATTTACATCGGTTGATTAAAAAGCACTTTATTGCTTAGTTTCAGGCGGACCTTACTAAATATGGATGTCGTTAATAAATGATCTCATTGTTTTACTTTTATCTCAATTGCAAATCTATAGAAGAGATGCGAACCAAGTTTATCCTTGTTCTTTAAGAAGTAATTTAATGCAAAGAGTGTATATTTATGGTAGCTCTGTAAACGGCCATGATTCCATATAGGCACTTGATTACTACTTTCCCTTAAGAGTACAAGTTTACACAAACATAAATTGTAATTAGGTTTTTTATGGCGGGATTTGATTTAATTTGTGATTACCTTAAGTGAATGTCCGCAATTTTTGCAAAGTACAAAAATAGAGTCGTCCAATTTGTGATATTTGGTGGAGAGATTCACAGTGGGCATTCCATTGCGACTAGACTGAGAATGTTGATGACTGCTCAGATTGTGACTACGATGGTTACGATTACGAGTGAAATGAAAATGATGGCCAGGGAGGGACTCGAAATGAAAATCAATCAAACTACTCAAACCAGCCCATCGGCCCATTTCAAAATCCATCAAGTATCAATCCCTCTCCTTAATCTCTTTATTAGAAGATCTTCCAAATCAAATACTATTCACAGGCACTCACGTATTTGCATGCAAAATGATGTAAGAATTCCCTTTTGCTACTAACAGGAATATTTTAGCAATAATATTGTCGTTAGTCTTCCTTTATCTCTTAATGGTCACTTCTGCCTCTGCATAAAATCTCTCATTATCTCAATGGGAATATTCATTGAGTTTTATTTGCAAGAACTTAAGAGTCGATGTACACACCGTGAATTTTTCAATTATTTTTAATGTATGCAGTTGTGGGAATGTTTATAGCGAAAATGCTGATGGCAATCACTGATACAGAAATTCTGCGAATAAGTTTTTCAATGTCTCTTCACCAAATAGAGATAGTATGAGGAGTAATGAATCCAATGATTATATAGTCAACACAGATGTAAAGGATGATTGACAAACTCTCTCCCTTGGTCCAATCTATTTGAAAATCACTCAATCACTCTCTTTAACAATTCATTTCTGCCTCAACTGCCTCTAAACTAATAAGTAACTTGATTTTCATTGCTGTTAGTTAGTTTATATTAACTGAAGAGATTTCCTAACTACCTACAATGAAGAATTCAATTCGGCAATGAAAATAATTGTATAGCGATAATATTACTACCTTATAAAAATGTTTATCTGAATGCTTGAGGCTTCAACTCACGTATTTGTCTAATGTTTTCCTAAGGTAATTCGAGTTTGACAATCTATTACAGGTTGCATTTAAGAATATGCAATTAGCTTCTATCTACTAGTAGTTAAGTATATGGACTTTTATATGTAGGTAGACATTAGACACTGTTGTAAAACAAGGTGTTCCATATTTTTTCATAGGTGAAGCAAATTAGCGCTGTGCTATATGATTATCTTGATATAAAAAATCCACAGCAGCCTTGTATTGTTTTCTCATCATGTGGTGTGATGGTATTGTTAGTAATTACTCTCAGAGGGATCCTATTTGTATTTATGAATAAGAACGCACATGCTATACACATTTATAGCTTATACAGGATATCTGTGAATAGTTGTTTGTCAGTACATGTGCATCTGTGTTGCATTTAATTGAATCTGAGATTGGAAATGGCAAATAGGAAACTTGAATGATGATGGTTTGCTGTTCTATCCACATATAAATACTACATGCACTTAAAGAAGTAGCACACACACACAGTACACTAATAACTAAAGGAAACGAAATAAGTTAACCAACACCTATTATTAAATTGTGTAGAGTGTAGGTAGGCAAAAAGTAGCCATAGAGTGCAGGGTGTAAAATGGTAACTCAACTTTAGGAGTCAAGTCATGTCAAGAAGTCAGGCTTTCACTAAAAGAACTTGTAGTTGAGAGGTCACACGCTGAGTATCAAAATAAGATCCCATTGGAAATGAACAATACTAGTAAATAAGTACATTAATACATACGCATAGTGTACTTGCATATATTGGTGGTGGTGGGTGAGATTTCCTACTGTAGCGTCAGATTGTTCCTTGATTTCATTCGTCGTCTTGTTATTGTTATATGACAAGGTAATGAAGGAATGTCTTGTTATTAATTGAAGTTAATCTTATAGTGTAGCAAATTCACGTGCGTTGATATATTCAACTAAGTAAATAAGAACTTTTTGAGTTTTCCTTCGTTAGTTCCTTATGATAATTACGGTGCGTATTTATTTGTGATGTAAAGAAGATTAACTTTTGCTCAAAGATGAGATGATGTGAGGGAGAAATTCTTTTGTGTCCTCTCTCCAATGCAAGTTTGACTGGGAATGAGCCAAGAATTTCGGCCTGGCCTGCCGAATGAAAAGAAATGAAATGAAACCACAAAGCAAAGGGAAGAAGGAAAGGGACCTGACTTGACTTTGACTTTGTATAGTAGTAAAACTGCGTCAAATCTATTAGCCTATAGTAAAATAGTCAAGATATTCTCTTTCTATGGCAGGTAAACACATAGCATAGCAAAAGATCAGAGGATTAGTAAGTATATACCTAAGATTCAACTGCATCACATTTTATTATAAGGTGTAGAAGAATGGATGAACGTAGTAAGTAAGTAACTACATGTACGTACATTCTATGTGTGTGCATTAGTTTAAGATCCTCTTCTTGTAGTAGTTCTGCTATGCATTCTGCTACTACACACACACACATACACCAGTTTACTTCAACTCACAATCAGTTACTAGTTAAATTGCATCGCATTGTTGTGCTCACATTATATATAGGTATATCTATAAGCAGTTTGGAATTTCTGGTGCTGAGCTTTACTTACGGCATGTTCCTCGAGTCCGCCAGGTAAAATAACATTATCTCACATGTATTATGTTCCTCAGACGTATTTCTCTCGAGATTCTCTTCACTATTATATCTGTATAGGATGAGACAGGACACTACATACTTCAATGCATCCATTTAATTCAAACAGAGCTAGAGATGCTAAGCCAAGCCACGCAATATACAACTCTTACAGATGACAGTGAGTGAGACAGGAGTTGTAGGTGCGCTATATAACACAATACAACAATCTACTATAATATATAGGTACCTACCTACACTATGGGTAAACGTATATTATTATATAGAGATAGTAAAATACAATAGAGAAGGGTTCAGAGAATAACATTCTACCTTCTTTCTCTCAACCACACGATATGCGATGTACATTTCCAGTTGCAGCAGCACCTCTTCTCCTAACCATACACATATTTTCGATTGCCTCCACTATTCATTGCTCTTGCTGTATGAAGAGGCTAGAAAGAAGTTTTCAGAGTTTTTGGCCCCCTTATTAGGAAGCATACCACCTTCAATCCGCCCCAGACTCACACCCACCTGTTCCTAATTGATGAAAAATTTTCAGCATCTTCACATTCTACATATTCACTTCCACTCTACTGCTACTACGTACTACCGACTATTAGCTAACTGCACACATTTATACATTTCTCTTACTCTTACTTCTTTCCTTTTTTCAGCTTAGTCACTTTTTAGAGACAGACACGCACGTACACACAAATGACAGAAGCCTTCAAATAAAAAGATGCAAATAATTTATCTTTTTTCATAAGTAGCCCTTTACTAACTATTTACTCACTGAAAGTGAATTGCTATTCTCCATTTGCCAAGATTTGGATATTTTTATCGTTTTTGCAAGTACCTAATTGCAATTCATTCAACGTAATGTTGCGGAAATTGGAACTGAAAATAATGATAAGCTAACAATATCCACCATCCCACTTGAAAATAATATGATATATTATCTTTGCGATTTGCAAAAGCGTTTCTGACACTTGCATAGCAGACAGTACTTAGCTACCTTAGCTGAAATCCAATCCGCAAGGCAAGGGTCGCTTTAAAAACCTATTGCATAGTATTTATTTATTTATATATATTATACATTAAATGTTTTGATTTGCGACGGCTGTCAGCAAGACACATGAATATATTTAAAAATACATACTCGTAAAATTACCTACCCTTAAATTCCATCTCAACAAAATTATATGGAATTGTAGCATTCTTGAGGCAATAATGACGATACATTGAATTTTAGCGTAATACCAGTCAGGAAAGACACTTGAAACGATTTAAAAAATATTTACGTTCATTTACGTTTCAGAAGAAATAAATATTTGAGTGTTGCAGGCAGAAGAGTTCTCGTGTTTGAAAAGCCTTTTCATGACAAATAAGAGTAGACATAAAACGCAAGTACGTGAAAACTAAGTTGGTTTGATTGGAGTGGGATTCTATTTGGCAATTTGCAGTGAGTCACCCAAGTTGATTTTAGTTTAGGAGTGCATAAGATCTGATTGCATTGTGTGCTGATCTAAGAGTCTGATTATCCATTTATCCTATTCTTTAGCATTATGTTCGATTACTTGCTTCACGTCCGTATCCACGAACTCTTTTTTCAAGTCAAACAGGCCAGACAAGACTTCTTGATTTTTGATGGGATGCCTGGCACGGCGAAAAGGTAAAAATGTAAAATGAAAGCACGATTCTTAGAGATATTTGACAATAGTCGATACAATTACTGTAGCCGTCTCACTGGCATCATCCTAGTCATAACACAAGTAATGTTCTCTCTCACATGTTTATAATCTGCTCCATTCCAAAGATAATATGCTTTATGTGTACAGTGTGTGCTGTAACATAAACGTCTCACGATGAATACAGCTTGCTAATAGTTGATACACAATGTACAGTGAAATAGATTGCATCGTTTGATAGGGCAATTTACTCGCCGTGGTTTAAGTTAACTGATACAAGGATCTGAGAGCACATCAGAATGCATGTAATAAATTCCCTATTAGGTTAGTTAAGCAAACATACAACACAGAAGAGCAAGTGATAAGCCAAGTTCAGAAGCTGGTCATTTTAAGTGTTTTAGTTGATTACTTGTTTGCTAATCCTTTTACCTACCGAATATAACAGGAGGAGTATGCTCGTTTTCCATTCCCAATTTAAGTACTGCGTCAATTACACTACCTGATTCTAATTTATGTAGAATACTAACTGTGTTTCTTGACATTCGTAGCACTTAAGTCCATCAATACAACAGGAACACAACCATTATCACAAAAGGGTGAAACACTTACATACATTATCCCTTTTATAGTATACCTAGCTAATTAATGCTAATTTATTGACCAGTAATGAATCCCTAGCTGTAAAATTACCCGCAGATCCACATTATTACAATTAGAATCTTTACAATCAACAACACCACAAAGGACGATTTAAATGATGTTATGCCCCTCTCCGGATAAAACCAATAATTTTCATTAAGTACTACGTAGACTTGCTACGAAGAATTTACTATTTATCGGTTCATCAGTTAGGTCTACTGGGAATTTGAGTTCATTCAGTAAAATCTTCTAAACTTCTAAACTGTAAAAATATTATGATCCTAGTTAACAGCGTAGAAAACTGGATTTTCATTCTAAATAAATCGGATTGTGCCTAAGTTGAGGGTATTAATCTATCTTTGGTTGCATTCGTCTTTGCAAGTGGTTATTTGTGAGTTCATTGGTAAAGTTATTTATTAACGCAGGTGGAATTGCAACCGCATTCAATTTTGATCGCGGAAGCTCAGTTACCACAATTTCTTAAAGATGATCTCTTCCTACTTATTGCTAATGCTTAAAATGTATGTGGTGATGCCCAAGTAAGGTAGAGGGGTTGTGTGGCTTTTGGTTTTCGCTTTTGTGGTGAATGAGATGCAATAAAATCAGGAAAAAATCGATTGTTGGGAAATTGTTTGTAATTTAACCAGATGAACGTTTGTAGTCAGTCATTCTCTTTCACTCTTACAAACAGGAATCATATAGACAATACACAACATTCCCACACAATAAAATTGGTGCACAGCAGAGAAATGTAAAGTTGAGAAAATCTGTTGCTCAGTAATAAATCTTTCGAGAGAGGATAGCGGACAGTTGTTTTTCCATATAAATATGCTACTACGGTTATATTGCTAGTTTGATACACCTGAGGAAGCCAAGAGGCATGATCAGTAACTGTGAGTTAATAATTTACATCGGCGCTACTAATACAATGGAATGCAGGAGGAAATCAATCCAATAGATTCGATCAGATAAATGAAAACTGCAAAGAGTATGGGATTCAATTGAATTCCAATGTGCACTCTTGATTGCAAAGAGAACATTGGAAAGATCGTTTATCTATAACAAAACATGTCGAGCGTCGTAGCTCGAGAAAACAGAGAATTGTCTATTGACCTGTGAAGGGAAATTCTTGGCTGCGGCTTTAGCATCATTGCGGTCTTGTTTGATTCTTTCTGATTTGATTGTTTGACCTTTCGTATTCATTGAAAAAGAAGAATGTAGTATGGATGGATATCCCATTGCATTAGCATTTCTTTAATAGTTTATACATCAATACATTATCATCATAATACCATACAGCATCAGAGTATCATACCGCTCCATGACACAATAAATTAAAGATAAATGGATCATGTGCTCAAAGGTTGTAGATCTCTGCCTACTTAAGATTATAGTTTATTACCTGTAATTAACGATCCTTTGAGTTTTTTTCTTGTTTTTAACTACCTTAAAAACTTTGGGCTGCAGACCATAAAAGTCAAAAATTTTACTAATTACAAAAACAATTCAACGATCCAGGATAAATGTGAATGTGCTTGTTAGCATAACTATTTTCTACGTAAGCAATTGGCAATCACAAATGTTTGGAATAGTTACATTTGCAGGTGGAAAAGCAAGTCTTTTTCTCCTAAAGAATTTCTAAACAAGAAGGATTTAGCAAAAAATTAATTGAATTTTGTGTTGAATTTAGATTTTTAATATTAATGACGACATCTTCGTATCTGATTTATGGGAAGAAAACTCTTTCCTTCTATAGGTTTTCTGACGAGATGAAATGTGGAGCTAACTTCACGGAAATACCTATATAATATTCAATAATAATATCTTTTCATCTTTAGTCTTCTCACCGATTTTCTACGTTTTAATTGCACATGGTTTGCATAAAATGCACCACTATAAAATGAAAACCCCCTGCACCTATAGTAGAACAAAGAGAAAAAAAGGTTACCTAAAACTAAATACGTGGAAAATGAGTAACTGTGTTGTAAGTAGTCATTAATTTTCCAATTTTTCAGATAATAGTAATCAGAAAATTGAATTGACAGATGCTTCATCTTCACTGAAAAGTAGCAACAAAGAAAGAAAATGGTTTTCGCGGTTGCGTTTTTGCACTTTCCTCAATATTAGTAATTTTCATTTCAGGTTGGGTATAAAATAAATATCTTTCTTGTCATGCCACTCATTTGATTGGAGCAACGTTCCTTTTTAGTGGAATAGTAGAGGAAGATAATACTTAATTCCCTATTTGCTACTGAAACACTAGACTAGGTGAGATAGAAATGCAAACGCGAAAAGTGGCGAATCGTCTGCTATTTTGTAATTAATTTAAATAGTTTAAGAATGAATGTCCCACTGCATGCCAACATGTTCTTAATGGACAAAAACGAAGAGAGTTGCGAAAACTAATCCTAGAAACATTCCATCGCAATGCGTATGTGCCATTTTAATGTTACCCTTTGCTAAATACTTACAGTACAATGTGAAAATTGCAAGTAGCAAGTTGGAGTATAACAATAGTAATTAAGTTGATATTCACTTGGGTTGTCGTTTTATAAAAAATTTGCTCAAACAGAAATGGATATGTTTAACAACTACTGTTCTGGTGGTGGCATGTACTTTGGCAAATAGATATTTTATTATAGAATTACCATACATTTGCTAAAGTAATGACGTGTTGGACATGACACTGAGCCTAGAACACCAATGTCTTGGCCATTGCCTTTTGTGCTGTCTTATTTGACGTTTCATTCCATCTATTTTCCCATAGGAATGTGAAAAAATGAAGATTTCTTGGCTACTGTTTAGGTTTTTGCATCAGCTTGCATGCTAGCTAAGCGGTCAACATGGAATAGGCGTTTCTACTTATACATTAGATACTCACGCATATTATTTGTATCGGTCAAATTGCTAGCTTACACTTTAAGTTAACTAACCACTTATACTCGTACACACATAACTATTGTAGCATTCTAGCTTTTTAAGCTAAACTACCATCACCATCTATTTATTTCACATAGGTGTAAGATTATTAAGTGGAAGAGAGACTAATGTAACATCTATTGACACTACTGATCATAATTGTATTTAGCAATTTGACAATTTTTATTAATTTGCCATTTAATCTGTGAATCCTGGGAATTATTTGAAATACTAAAATAATTACTATAATAATAAATTATTTACATATGAATGATCAACACATAACGAGACAATTCCAGTCAACATCTTGAGTATTTTACAACGAAATAAAAGAAAAATCTCTGTAAGGAATTTGAAAATTCAAAAACCCTTTCCAGACGATGATCGTGCAACAGTTTCTCTTTTTAACGATTACACCGATGTCCTTCGGCTATAAGGTTTCTGGTTTCATCTGCTTTAAACAGAATTTATCTATGGAATCAACCAAGTTACACAATAGAAGAACTAGGGAAGTGACAGTGAGGTAAAACGTACATAATGCCAGTAGAATGTATTTGAGCTGATAACACAAACACACTTTTACACCTTTCACGACATCATCACAAAATTCACGCTCTTGTGTCTGCCACCTGTTGCTCTTGCAATTGCATGCAGACAGAGGGAATAAAGAGGAATTCCACAAGAGACACGTATAATTACTTGGTAGCTAATCCAGAATGGAAAATGCAAAGTGCAATAATAATGATAGTTGCATTGCAACAAGTTTGTATCTTAACATCTTTTGATGTAGCGAAAATTCATAAATATGCAAGTTGAGTAGTAGTAAAATAAAAAGAATAAAATATCATATAATTAACCTTAGGTATCGATTTTGTACTTACAGATCTGTAGAATTCTTGGCGAAGTGTATTAAGCGTGAGAGAATGTTGTTGATGTATTCCAAACTGAAATCCTTTGACAGCAATTTTTCAAAAATAGTGTAGTATTAATCACTATTAATTTGGAGAACTTTCACTCTAATTCGTGTATTTTGCAGTCTATTTTACATAAATCAAATATTTAAATGACGCCGACGAAAAAAGGGTTAGTAAATGCACTGCAATGTCTGCAATTTATTTGAAAACTTTTCTGCTTTCAGAAATTCCTTTGGAAAACCCAAGCAGGAGAGTTAGAACCTTTCATTCTTGAATGTGGGAAAGAAGTAAGAGAACAAACACACATGCAAGTGAGTAAAATGGACAAAATATTGAAAGATGAAAACCTTGTTTTAAGTATAGAATTTCACTGTTGGAAAAGGGGACGTACATATAAGTAGTTACTGGAACTGATTTGATTCACGGAGGAATTTCAATTCAAACTTTTAAAAATGCTGTGTAATGTTATCTTATAGGAATATTCTTGTACCAGAATCACAGTAGTCTGAAAATAGTGGAATTAAAGGAGATAGGGTGCTTCCATGATGATACTTTGTGCTTTGAATGTAAAAGAAAGGTAAGTTGATTCACTGAGTCGTGTCCAAATCTACAATGACTTTCCGTGGGATAGCGACATGAATAAAGAGAAAAATGAGACGTCATTTGCTCGTATCACACTCGCAGTCGTCTCACTTACATACATACCTTAAGTGATGTGCTCGTCGACTATCTGTTTCCACAACTATGTAAGAAAATGAGGAAAAAACTCGGGAATACAATAATATAACAAGTAACTTACATGGTTAAATAATATCAATGCCTGTAGCATGGATATCACTATCTTATATACTTACTTTACCTAAGTTATGCTTTACTGCATAATCTAATCGTATGACATGGTATCATCTTTAATGTCATGTCTACTTACTTTTGAAAAGGTTAGGTTTGATTTCACACCATTTTCCATAATACGCTTTATTTGGTAAGTTCTTTGAAACGAAATTCCTCAAAAAATTAATTTGCATAATTTCCAAAAAATTTCGTAATACTTTTGAGACTATTCTGATACATAATCTCTAAATATCTCTCAAGCCGCAAGTGGATGATAAAAGAAGATAAACACACTTTATGAGCTAAAATATACATCCCTGTACAAAGTACACAGTTTTCTAAAGGTGTTAAGAAGTCAATAACTCAGTAAGAGTAGAGATTTTTTTAACTGTGTAAGCACGCAAGGGCTAATGCTATAAAGCATAAATAATCTGGATTTAAAAATGCAAATAGCAATTAATTATGTGCAAACGTTGCACCTTAAACACAATTTACTCGGTCCATTTCATGTCAGCCGAAGCCAAGAATGAATAAAGAACCCTTTGCACAAACAATTCAGCAAAATTAAATGCAAATTCGCCAAATTATATATTTTAAAGCTCCATCAAAGGAAATCGCCTCAAGTTCTGTTGTTGGCTCTTTGAATGTCTTGCAAACAATGGGAGAAGAGCAAAAATACCATTGTTTACTTTACCTCAAAATGAATAATAAATTCTAAGTTACGACAACAATAAATTATAGCTTAAGCAGGTGTTCCTTTTCTTTTCCCACGTAAATAATTTTATGGAAACATAAATTCCCTAAAGATATGAAGAACCTCTTTGAGCTTAAATGGAATTTGCCACTCTTCATTATACAGCCAGCACTCATTTATAATCAGCCAGCACTCATTTATAATCAGCCAGTTATTACAAACATGCAAAATATAGAATCTTTTAAATGAATGGGACAATTGTTAGCCTTTGACAAGTACACATTTAAGAAGCACCTAACCAGTTTAAGGTACGCTAAGGAATAACAGTCAATTTAAGACCAACATTTTTCAAGAAATAATAACTGTTTAGTTTCATTATAGTTAAAATATGATTGTGGAGACGGCAAAGATGATAATACTGTTCAAAAGGATACCTGTAAATGTAAATAATTTCTATCTTCTTATTATGCCAGTTCGGAATATAGATAGCTATGTCTCTTTGTTCTTGATGGGAAATGGAAATTACAGAATATATAATCATAATCATCAGTGATATTGACGTACGAGTGACGAGTACAGCATGTGGCAATGACAATCACAAAATATAACTCTGCTCTGCTCTATCCCAAAATTCGCATTGCTGAATTAGTCACATTTAGTTTATTAGTGCATCCCCGCTAAATAATATTTACGACCTGTGAAATTATGGGTATTAGGAATATTTCATAGATGTGGCGGCTATTCTCAGGTTATTCTTTTCTTCTCTCAACTTTGCATATGTGACTTAAATTCAAATCTTGGTTGTTCAGAATATTTATTCGGTTGGTATTCTGCTATTGTAGAGTCGAAATAAGTATTTATATCTAAATAAATACTATTTTTCATCAATCTCTGTAACCAGTTTGCTGTTAGTTAATTTCGTGCAATTAAGTTGCAAATAAATAATTGAAAATTCATTATGACTCGTTTCGAAAGTTAGATAAATACTTTTAAGTGCACTGATAGTACAGTATAGTTATAGTACATAATACTTTTGTTTTAATGCAGTTCGTTCGTCAACAAACTGTAAAATATATAGAAATAAAAATGAAACTATGCTATACGTCAACAGAATTACATAGAATGCGTTTATTTTGTTCATGATAGTATTTGGCATGACCATTCATCATTTTAGTAAATGACTGTCTGATGAATGACAGATTTTCTAATGCTGTTTTCATGCAATAATTCAACCGAATTGACATTGAACGAGTGTAGGTAACAATTATAATCAGGAATGGAAAAGTTTTATCCCAAATGCAGTTACCTACTTATGTATGTATAATATGCATATAAATGATACGCAATAGGCGATATGCTATAGGAGTAGATTAATTTAGTAATTTTTGTGATGAGCATGGAATGGAGGGCACAGTACAGTTTAATAACATACTAAGCAACCAATTAAGCAGATATTTAATTAGTGTACCTACACTTTACATATATTTTACCCTTCAATGCTCTTTGATTGACTTTATTCGCTAAGCTTGACAATTCTGACTATCAATGAATCACATTCGCATACTATAAAATTTTTCTGGTGTATTCTGGTATCTCGACCATTTTATCAAATTAATTTGTTGCGTCTCGCATTGTTTGTTGTCAATAAACAGGCAGCATCTCCGGTGTATCTATTTACATAAATAGCATCTACTAGATTTTAATTACAATGTAGTTCAACTTTGGACAACTGATGGCTATATTATATTTATATGGACACGTAATTTACTAGATTAATGGGCATTTAAAGCTTAATCTGTATAGCCATGCACACAATATAAGTTTGTGGTAGGTAGGAAATGAATTAAAATCTTCCCGAATGCAACATATGATTATTAAAC
>JABASI010005063.1:0-12939 GCA_019776505.1 Tomocerus nigrus | reverse complement strand
GTTGGTATATATGAGAAGCTGGAAAGTTTTTCCTCCGTAGTTCGCTCAAAATTTTCTCATTTCGGTCTTTGATTCTGAGATATAGCAACATTAACTTTAATTTTTGAACGATTGATTAATGAACTACCATTATACGTTGACTAGGGGAGACTGTACTCGGTTGAACCATTTTATCTTTAGCAAATATTTGTAATTTATTCACTCAAAGTACAGTAATTTTATTGATGACATTAGACTCAAAATGTATTTAGCTAAAAGTACACATGGTTATACTCATAATTTGTTATCTATGTTAGGGTGTAAATTTAATTTAATTAAAATGTGTATTATGGTTCAACGGAAGACAGTGTCAAGCTCGGTTGAGCCAGGGGTTGACCTCGGTTGCACCATTTATGAAATATTGCTCTAAATAATTGCTTAGCAGTTTAAAATTTCAAAATTGCTCCCCTCCGCCCTTTCTCTTGCTCTTTAGCCAACGGTCGGTGGTTCACATAAATTTATACCCCTTAATTTAGGCCTAAATCTTTGAAGAGAAGTATTAGGAATATCTTTGGCTTTAGCTACACTGTTCCCATTTAGTATTTCTTCAGCTGCGGCATTCATTTTTTCAATTGTGAGATTGTGTCAACTTTAGGTGTCATCTATTGTCGGCGGAGCATCTCTACGAATAATGAAATTTGGGTTTTCTTGTTGAAGGTTAATATATACAGTGGCCAATTGTACGGTTCAACCGAGGACATATAGGTGTGGTTCAACCAAGGACATTTTACTTTCTCTGCTTCATTTAAATACATGTTTAATGGGATGCGAGTTAATCCAAATTTCAGTTGCAAATATCAACGATAAGAATCATAACAATTACTCAAGAAAATCTAACCTTTTAAATACACCGTGGGGGAGCACAAAACGATTTTAAGCGAACCCTTAAAAGTTTACTTTTGACCCCAAAAATGGATTATCATTTTTCAAAGGTGTAATTTTAATTCAATATTTATAAAAATACAATCGAAAACAGGTATTAGTCAACATAACTCTAAATTAAAAATTCCAAGTTATTCTGTCAAGTATGTCCAGAGATAATGATTTTCATTGAAACAAGATTTGGTTCAACCAAGGACAGTCTCCCCTACTCATCCAATCCAAGTCATCCATATTATTCCCACTTTCGTTTCGGCGGTGCTTGTGTTTGTCGTCCCAACTGCAACTGTCATCTTAAAATGACAATGTCATTTTATTTTAATGACAATATTTATTGTGACTTTTAAAGCTTAATAAATAAAATAAATATTTTCTTTTATTAATTTTGACCATTATTGCCAGTGGCCAACAAAGATTTTAGCCGGCCACTAGGCCATTTTAACCACTGCCAAATAAGCCACTAGCCAGTGGCTAGTCAAACACTGGCCATCCATGTAGCAGCTGCATGCAGGATTTGGAAAGCCGGGCCTGGCTTTTAAAATCCTGCATGGAAGAATCCAAAGTGCAAATGTTGCATACAGGATTTTAAAAGCCTGGCCAGGCTTTCCTAATCCTGCATGCAAGAATCCTGCACGCAGGAATCCATCGTGTAGGAATCCAGCACGCAGGAATCCAGCGTGTAGGAATCCAGCGTGTAGGAATCCAACGTGCAGGAATCCAGCGTGTAGGAATCCAGCTTGCAGGAATCCAGCGTGTAGGAATACAACGTGTAGGAATCCAGCGTGTAGGAATCCAGCGTGTAGGAATCCAGCGTGTAGGAATTCAGCGTGCAGGAATCCAGCGTGCAGGAATCCAGCGTGTAGGAATTCAGCACGCAGGAATCCAGCGTGCAGGAATCCAGCGTGTAGGAATCCAGCGTGCAGGAATTCAGCATGCAGGATTTTAGAATGCTGCATGCACGAAAGTCATTTTTTGATAGAAATCATAAAGAAAATATCCTGCCATTTTTGCAACTAATATCCCCCCATACCATCCCACCCAACTTCCCATCCCAACTCAAGTCTATTAGCATTACGGTATGGTATTATGGTAGTTAGTGGCTAGTGGTAGTATAGCTTAATAAATAGTACTACTAATGTGGTAAATACTTATCTTACAGTTAGTATAGTAAGCATCTCAAGGAGTATACACTGATTTGAGTATATCTCTGAAAATAATTATCTGACGACCTCTGCCCTTTATTGCTTGCTTTAAATCTATTCCTGCTTATAAGGTTATTTAGGTTTCGTAGAATAACGTTCGTTATATACAAATACAATTGTTTTACAAAATCAAAAAGGTTCGTTATTCATTGGATAAGCCAAGCCCCTACAGATATAATTTGAGGCGACAGTATGACAGTAATCACAGTAGGTATATCTATAATACAGGTACTACAGGGAGTATCGTTTGCCTATCATGCATCACGTAAACAAAAATACATGATACAAAATGAACATCAATATTTACTAAATGAGTTAATTGATAAGAGCTTATACAAACACAAAATACCAACTCTCATACTCTCATCTGAATCCAAACTTTTGATTGTATTTTGAGCTTTTACTTAGTATTACAAATAAACATACCTACACATACACAGCACATTATTTATATGCATATCATCATTTTACAATATTGTCGCATTTGCCAAAAAATTATTGTCTACAAAAATAAGATACTACTACTTGTTTGTGTCAATTAGCAAAAGTAGTTTAACCTTAACCAATAGAATTCGTTATACTGTACTTTACTTTTGGATTTTGGACATTGGCATTCTGAGATGTGAGATGGCTTACTGCATGTGTGCATAAATATGAGTAAACATATTTTATTATGCTTTTAAGGTATTTTGAATCTTTTTATATGCAAACACGTTTCAGAGAGCCTGTTTTTGTTCTCCAGTTTACTAAAACAAGTTAATAAAAACTATGCACTTTGTTTGTACTATTGACCATAATATTATGTCCTATATCGTAAAATAGTTGTATTATCATTCGACCTTCTTTAGTAGATGACTCATTATCATATGCTCGTTGATGGTTATGGGCACAGTTTATCTATTTAATTTCCCTGCACTGGTAAAGCTATATAACCTGAATCTCACTGCAAAGATTAAAGATCTTAACCCCAATCGGCAATCTGGGGATTCTTCCGTAAACACGCAGCTGTACTGTCATTACTAAAATATTACTGTAATATTGGTATTGCTTAATTAGATCGTAATGATATTTAGAGTATCTAATTAACTACTTTGCTTATTTCATTTCTTAACAGGGATATCTTGGTCTGATCATCAGTATTCACTATTCACACTTCTCTGCTACATGAAACTGTGTAACGTTCCAGCCTGAGAAACTTCATTCTTCTACTGAAACTAGATTGAAGTTCATATAAAATAATTTCCTATGAAGAATTTCTCTTCTACTTGAGAATACGATACCTACTCAAAATAGATAAGAAAGACAAAGAATCAAAGAAGACGAACACTGAGTACCTCATTTGCATTTAGCTGCATATATTATATACCACGATATACTACTGATACTTTTAAGGGTATCTTATAGCACCCATATACATCGAGGAATCAGGAAAGAACAACCTGCCAAAGTAAGAAATAATAGTGCCGAATCTTGGAAAAGTCAGAGCATCCAGTATCTCTGAACTGAAGAAGAATGGGAAGTGAGGAAGATCCTCGAGATTTCGATGCAAGTCGAAAACTTTTTAAAATCGGTTTCGCCGTTGCTGGAGTCTCCGGATTTCTCATGTGGCTCTTGGTCTTCATTTGGGTTTTCTATTATGGAGGAGGTTTATCATGGGGCACAAATCCAGCAACAGAAGTTAATCTTCATATCATCCTCATGATCTTCTTCATGGTCTACTTACAGGGACATGGTAAGTCATACTGTAACATATTTTACATACTTACATGGGATTAGGATACTAAAATATTTAGAACCTCTTTTCAAAGTCTTTCTATGCGCTTTTAATTTTAATTCTTTCGAAAAGCCTTAAAAAATAAATCAAGCAAAATATAATCAAAATACATTTTAAAAAATGATCTGTAAAAATAATTTTAACCTTTCGTGTACTATACCTGAATATTCTGATAGATAGGCAATAGGTAATAATGATAGCCCCCTGTAATTAGTACAAGGGTCTTACTTTTGTAATTAAAGTTCTACTCTCCATAGTTGAAATAAATTAAGTTCAATTAGTTCAATATGCCCTGATTAATAACAAGCACAAAGGGATGATATTATTAAGATGGTTGTAAGTTTCATAGTTTGAATGAACTAAAGTGTAATTAGCAAGTAAGTTACCCACTGCATATGCATAAGGTGTAATTACGATACAACACAAAGTTATGTAGTTCAGTCAGATGTTCAGACTGTGTGGGTGTGTACCTACTACGTACGTAGGTATAGTAGCATGTAGTAGTAGTAATAGGAAGAAAGGTTAGGTAGATGAAATGGAAATTGGGATTCATATCATAAATATATAGGCACACTTTCTTCTTTCTAATTATCATACGTAACTTTCAAATTACTCATAATAGAATGGAGTTTGAAAGAAAAGAATAAAGGAGGCAGTCGAATCGAAATTCTAATGCTAATTGAAATTTTACAATGGCATGGTGTCTATTGTTAGTCTAGAGCCTGTCGTATATTAGTCGTATAGCTATAAAAGAGCCTTCTACTATTATCAAGTACATAGATATAAAATATATTTGCGAGAGAAGTTCACATTAATGTATTATTATATATGTACGCTTTCCTAACTCATCTTCAGTTCAGTTCACAATCAGTCAAGTCTGAGTCGAGAGAGAGAGAGAGAACTGAGAAGGTAGAGAGTAGTCGAAGTAGAACTTAACTAGCCTTTTATCAAAGTCAATTTCTGCGAGTCCATTGAAGAAATTCAACTTTGATCTTTCTTTTCTTTGTTGCTCTGCTGATTTTCCTGACTGGGCATTTCTCAGTTTCGTTTTTCCACTCTATAAATATAGGAAGAGGGGAAAGGTGAAGATCGAGGAATAATGCTGGGCTGATTTTTTCTTGACATGCCATAGCGTAAGATTTGGATGGCATGGCATGGCATGCCGACGTTTCTTCTCCCTTTTTACCCTTCCCTCTCTCTCTCTCTGCCTGTCCTCATTCACATCTACCTCCATCCTGACTAACAACAATAAGAATATTTTAGAATAAGCACAGTCAGACTCTATGGCACCTTTTTAACTCTCTTCGCTAAATAATACTTTTTTGCATTCCAATTCTTTTCTCAAATACTATACATCTATAAAAGTATAAAACTTGACTAGTTGTAGCTCTTCTATACAATATTTATTCAGGAATTATGAATATATTCATTCTATATGCGTATTGGTATTTTGGAATCCGGAGGAGGTAAGAGAGTTATTTATTAAGAGTAACTTATATAGATCTTTATATGCGCGTATGTATTGAAAATTTCTATTCTATACCTTTTTCAAGAAAAGCACTTTGAGTAATATAGTTTTTTTGCAAAATATATTCCATGTACGCTACTTTCTATCTAAACTCCAATGCTAGATAGCACAATATCATTTCTGGAACATCTTTTTAATCGGTGAGTTTCGGTTTAGCTATTAGCTATGCCAATAGAGTTATTTTGGGAACGTAGAGTAGAATGTAACCTTTTGCCATTTCAATGAAAATTCTAAACACAACATTTTAACATGATGTTAGCTATTCATGGTAAATATTCACGCATTTTTATCAGTACAATATTATTATGCGTTGTAAATGTTAGTATATACTTTTATGAGATAATATTATGTGCGGACGAGTTCAAGTACTTTTTTTTATTGTGGTCTAGGTATTTCTCATCTTGACCCTAAGAGTACTTAAAATAATTTAAGCTGATTTGATTTTTGAGAATGTGAATTTATGTTATGAAAAAGAAAAAATGTCTATAGGTATTTCTGTATTTCTTTACTTTTCTGTAGTGTTTGGTCCTTTGGTGTGTTCAGCAGTTCAGGAATGAGTAGTGGTATAAAGCATAAAGTACCTAGGCAAAATCGATATAAACACGTTCCGTGTGCATTTGTATGAATTATTAGATTAGATTTTCATGTTTCATTCGCATTTGATACTGTTGACGAATTCGAATGAAACCAGAAGGAAGGGTAGTGGCTATATTTTCTTAAAGTTCCTTCCTACTCTATTTGCCTTCCCACTGACGTTTATATGAATATTCATAAAATGGAACTCCTGAGCTTCTCGTCTGCTCACTCTTCAACATTCAAGATAACTTTCACTCCGTCTTCTTGTGCTCCAGAAGTTTACTAGTTAAGTTTAGATTATATTCTGCTCTCTTCTCCCCTGTCCGGTCTCCTTACTTTCTACTTTAAATGCAAAATATTGTAATACTACATTTCAATTCAATGATATTAGTCGGTACGCTACGCGTAATTATTAATTTAATTAAATAATACGGCTACTAATTTAAATTGAGTAAAAGCGTACGCATCTTGAATATTTTACTGAATTATTTAAATAAATCCAAATTGTGGTTACCATTTCGGTCTTCATGTACTGCGTACGATTTATACGCAATGACTCTGTACTACAGTTAGATGGTTGAATCTTCAGTGACTCGTTGGCGAGAATGTTTTTTAAATACAAAGTAATGTCTTATAGTGGTTTAATAATAATTCCAACTGTATTTATAACCATATCAAAACATTACGTTATAATTAGTATTCTTTCAAAAGATATAAATGATCTATTAGCAATACTTTGTATTACGAAGTATCGGAGAAATTAAATCATACGGCAAATGCAATAACGCACCCAATTAATATGTTAACTCTTATAAGAAAATTGAAATTTCTATGTTCCGAAAATAACAATAAAAGTGTCTATACTATTTATAGGATTGGACTAACTTTTTAACAGAAAGAGCCAACTTTTTAACTTTTTTGTTTTGGGTCAGGTTTTGGGTCAAGTCTGTTTGTAATATAATTAAAAACTGTTTTTTTAAATTAATGATAAATATGTCTCTGTTTTGAAATGTCAATGTGCATCGATTATCGATTTCACATGACTAATAATAAGTAATTGGGGGCAATGGATAATTATATTCATGTGTGGTCATAAATTAATTCTTATCAGTATTTGATGTGCAATTGGAATTGGGATGGATGGAAGGATATTATTACTTATGTTTTGTTGGTGTGTAGCTATAAAAGGATGTAAGTATGGATTTATTGGAGTGTTGGGCAAATAGTAATAGTGCTCAGTGCTCACACGATATTCGAGATGAGATGAGAGAATGAGAAATCTAAATACAAATCTTCCATTTCATTTAAGCCGGATTTATGGGTGAAAGTTTCTCACTTGCAAAGATCTACGCGTTTTGTGGTGAATTGGGAAGAAACTTCAACCGCTCTTTGTCAGTTGTAGGATGTTATGTAGGAAGGAGTGTCTGACAACCCCTTGACTTACCTAAAGTTATTGTTAAATTAGGTACGTAAAGGAGGTTTCCTTCACTTCTTAATCTAACTGATTTATGTCTACTTAAAACTTGCTCTTCTAATGCAATCATTTTAATTATTTAGTATTTGTGTATCATTATTAGTTCCTTTCAAGAAATATGTTACACACAATAAGCAAACCCATTATTTGCGGCTGTGGTTTACTATAAATATCTATTAAGTATATTCACCAGTCATATATTTGGTGTGTGAAAGTGTGAATAGAATGCGGCCATGAATTCCCATAGACATAATATCAATACTTTCCTACATATACAAAAATTGCGTTCTGAATATTTACTATTTTCTTTCATCTGATAATATCGCATTGCTTGTTTACTGGTGTTATTAGTGTCAATACAATACGTGCGTACACTACACATAGGTGGACAGGTGTCTACTGTCAGAAAATTCTACTTGGCTACTTGGAACTTGGTTTTATCCACTATTAATGGTTCATAATTCCCTCAAACCATTTTTTTTAGTTATAAATTTTTTAAATTAATTGTTCTTCTATCAGTTTAGAGTCGCGGTGTGTATGGAGTTTTAACAAATATAATTAGTTTCATTCAAAGAGCCATATTTGATGTGAAAAATAAAGTTACTAGGCGTATTTAGTTTTATAAATTAGGTAAATGAAAACAGTTTAGTAACATGAAGAAGAAAAAATGTCAGAGATATCCATCGATGGAGATATCTAATAAATTGAATTCAAATGTTTTCTAATGACTTTTGTAGAAAAATCTAGGAAGCATTGAACTTATAATATTCGAAGAAAAATTAATAGGCACAAATTCCTAAATGACATTGGATTTTTGCCATATTTGATGAAGTTATCAAGGATGAGCATGTATTATAATTAAAGTCTCAGCAATGCACGCGCCCAAGGAAAATAAATTATTAGTTTTGCTTCAATGCTACTCTGTAGTAGTATCGCAAATTCAGTGCGAACCCGAAGGTAGAAATAATTATGTGCTTTCAAATAAAAATCCTTTCCCTTGGAGAAAGTGAAAAATAAAGTTGTATATTTTTCTCATTTCGTATTTCACGGACTGCAGCATTTTAAATTATGATTTCGGCTAACAGCAAGTAAAATATTTCACTCATATATCTTGAGTGGCTATAATAATAACATTGATGTGTAAAGGAAGTTGAGTAGGTAGGTACTTGTACATACCTAGCTAAAAAAATCTTTTTGTGCATTAGCTACATTGTATTCTATATAGTTCGTGAATGTCTGGAGGCGATCTGAGTGAGTAAAATTCAAATAATAAGAAATCTTAAGGAAAAGGAAATTAGCGTAGGATTACTGAAAGAAATCATGAACTTTCTCTCATGTTTTTCCTTTCTCTTGGGTACGGTATACTTTGCTCCCTGCTCGTAGCCTCATTAAAATATGAGAAATAAAAGTAAAACAAAGAGTAGGCTCTAGTCATTTACGGATAAAGCCAGGCTAAATCTTATTCATAAACCTAATAAATGTTTGCAATGTAGAACAGTGGCCATTAGGCACTAGGAACAAGTTACACACACACAGCAATGCTACGAGTTAAGAACAAGAAGACATAGCATGGTTATGTCTGTTTACCACAAATATTTTTGTTTTCTAATGATTTTACTTCTGTGAGCCAGACAGTTCAAAGAAATGGCCTTCTCTTACTTTGATTGTTGTGTGGTGCAGTGCAGTGCAGTGTTGCCTCTTGTTTGTATCTGCGTGTACATTGTCCCTATATATTATAACTGGTGGTAGTACTGGGAATAAAGTCGCTAAATATTTCAGGATAAGAGCATACTAAAAGTAAGTAACGGAGAAAGAACGAAAAGTGCCTATACTAATAAAATTCTTATTTTTTTATGACTTTTAGCCTTTATGACTGCCTTTGTTTTGTTGCATGTTGATTGATAAAATTCTTATGCATATCTCCAATTCTAGAAATAGTTCTTTTTGGGTAGATGTGCATATTTAGGTAAAATATTCATATCCCATGACTAAGATGTGCATAGAACACTTTCTATTTATTATTAAAACGTAGCATTAGCTTGGGAAAAGGTTTTATTTTTGGTTATAGGCACAAATACAAGTTTAAAAAGAATAAAAGTTTACTTTTTGGCTTACATGTACTTACACTTACTTGAATGTTTGTGTATGAGCTACGAATTTTCATCTTTTTAGCCTACAATGTTAATAATATATACCGCTTAATAATATACCTACCTTGTAAGTTATAACTTTATGTGGCTACTTCGCAATTCACATTGCATTTATTTACATTTAGATTGAGTAGACTAGAAAAGTAGGGCAATTTGCAATGGTGCAGGTGATAGAGATTAATTTGCTGAACAAGAGAGATCTCAAAAAGGATAATATTGTGCCTAATTTTCCTATTGGAGGCATGAAGCATTAAATTAGGCTGTAGAGGAAATAGGAATACATGATTTAACAAAAACAAATTCAACTTCTGCCCTAGTTTTGTACAGGAAATATGGATAGTCCCTTTTATTAGTGTACATATAGTAAATAGAAAGAGTACTAGAGAAAGTCTATAGATGAAGAGGGCAGGGTGACTACTGTGAAATGAAGAAAGAATGATATTCTCTGTTCGTGTACAGTAAATATAGTAAAAGGGGAAATGATAGGTGCATCCGTTTCATTTATAGAGTTGGATCTAAAATATTTGAACATTTGTGCTGCTTGAGGGCTTCAGTTTGAAATGTAGAATTTGAGTTGGTGCCTGGCTGGGTTGACTGGAAGGCAGAAAGTTAGGGCTAGTCAGCTCTATTTGCTTTTGGACTGACATGACGTGGACTTGACGTATTATGTTATGTATCTGCCAAGGGATGTTTGTAGGTGGATAAGTAATACATACATTCTCAACTCAAGTAGCTACATGCCTTTTCGAGCAAATAAATCGGAATCAATGTTTGCCTTCATTCATGGTTGATATATGTTTGTGTATTTTGTAGTTACTTATGCTGTATTAATGCTGACTGTGAGTTGAGTGAGTGAGTGAGTGAGCAAGAACATGCAGCTAGCTACTCCTAGTCAACTAAGCCATCTTTTCAATTTCAGAATGGAGATGTCTAGGAATGGAAGCAGCTGTACTACTAAAATCAAATCAAGTCCCCCAGACCAAAACTCTGGACATAAACTACCTAAAGTTCATAGCAAAGAAATATTATCTACTCTACGTACACATAATAATAAGGACTTTCTCCATAAATACATTTTCTACGGCACATATAATACCCGGGTAGTTCATATATAATAATTACCTACTACTCGTCTCATAAATATACTTCCTAGGAATATAATAATATTATATATGGATATTTACTATCGTTTATATGATTTATTATTAATCATAGGGCACTAAAATTGTGTATGTTCAGTGTATGGATATGGCAATTTCCATTTAATTGGAAGGAATGAATAAGATTGAATTAACCTTTCCCCTTTTACTTCTATTTCTATCCAATATTACATTATTAGATTGCTTTATTACATTGCATCACTGCATTTAATTAATAGTGGTAAAAATGTAGCCACATTTACCAATCTTTTACATTTGTTATACATGATACTTCTATTAGAGAGTATGCGCTATTGGATTATTAAAGTAGATCTACTATAATACACTTACATACAGCAGAAATGAGAACAGAATTTATTAGCAATATATGTAAGTGTGTTTACTCTAGCGCAAAGAAAGACTGAAAGGATGAACTATCTTTATGAAATTCCATTGATGGCCAAAAATGTTTAGAAAAGTTATTTTGCTATTTCAGGTGCTCTTCTCTTCCGTATTTTTCCAAGCCGCCCCAAATTCCAACTGAAATTGTTTCACGCTGGGATTCATATGTCGGTCGTTTTTGCAGTCGGATTTGCATCGTGGAGTTCATTCAATTCTCACACAATGAAGGGCTCCCGGAATTTATACACGCTACACAGTTGGATTGGATTCACGGCTATCATCCTCTACTATGGACAGGTATGCAAAACTTTAATGGTTTTAAACGATCCCGATCCTCCTATCCTTATACGCTAAAAATAGAGTTGTCTCTTTTCAAAGGATGAAAGTTAGGTACCTGCTATAATTATGATGAAATGAGTCATTGTCATTGTCTTTTGAAAAGGTAACTACCTTGTCTACAATAGATTTGACAGTATATAGACAACACAGGGAATGATTTCATGTACGGTGTCTGAAATTGAGGGAGATGCCGACATGTGGCATACTATAGCAAAATAAAAAGCAATTAAGGTTGGTTTGAGTTGGTCTAGCTTCACCAGATACCAAATATCACGATCTGTAATGAATAAAAATGGGAAAAGTTGATTTTCTTCTACAGATAAACTATTCAGGAGGCTCGCAAGGCTTTAACATTTTCAAAATTTTCCTCAGAAAGGCAGAAAAACTTGTCGCATCTTTTTGTACGACTCAAATAGAAAAGCGCGAAAGGTTTTTGTGCCTCAAAAACATCTGACAGCGTTTCAGATGAAAATTTTGAAAATGTTCGAGCCTTGTTAGCCTCCTGGATAGTTTTCCTGGAGATGTGAATCAACTTTTCCCACTTTCTTCCAGTACAGATTAAGTTATTTGGTATCTGGGGGGAAAAACATTGAGGTAGATCAACTGAAACCAACCTTAAGTAGATGCACAGCTGACAGACAGTAGGGGGACAATTGTCATGCACGTCAAATGGGCCAACATTATAATAGCGTTGGTTTTAGGTATTCTGTCAAGACTGTTCCTAGCTAAAATGTGGAAGGGGAACAGATTGATTGGTTAAAGTGTAGGATAATTCATAGAATGTGAACATATAGGCTTGTCTCCCTCTTTCCTTTATAATCTCAGAGTCTGTTTAATATTGAGCTTGATGTTGTGTTTTGATGGGGTTTCAGTTTCTGGTCGGCTTCTTCGTGTTCCTTCTTCCATGGGCTCCAATGAGGATTAGGAATATGATAATCCCGTACCATAAGTTTATTGGACCAATGATATTTCTGTGCTCTGTCACAGCGGCTGCCACAGGAATCACCATGAAAGCACTCGGGGCTCTCGAGTAAGTATATTTACTATTTAGTCACCTAATTTATTGTTTAACTTAACACTCTCCCGTCATCTGCAGATCTCTAGTCTATACATACGCTCCCTCAGCTACAAATGAACACTCGCAAACTATAAATATACCCAGCATATACTATCAGATTTTATATATACCTTTGTGTATCTAATCTATAAAATTAAATTGTGTATATAGCCTAGTTGCATTATTGTCACTTGCAGCTAGGTTACTTGTGAAGGTTTTCACTTTTCAAACTGTGCTGATCAAGTATATTTTTTTTGTCAAAATAATTGGATAATGAAATCATAAATCAGGGTGCAAACAAATTAGGGCATTACAAAGGAAATCAGGTTCCTAAGGTCGTTCCGAGTTCAGAGAGCTGTAACTTTTTTTTTGGGAAGAGA
>JABASI010005062.1:0-12941 GCA_019776505.1 Tomocerus nigrus | reverse complement strand
TAATATTACCGAATCTTATATTTGCCATTTTTCCCGACTCAATTGGAGTATATTTTATGAATTTGGTAACATTAAGTCGTCGCTAATCCATGTTACATGTTGTTACCATAATGGTACCACAGCAGTACCAGATCTTAAATTGGTTGTTTTTCCGTGTTCCTTGACCCAATTAGAGTTTATATTATGAATTTTATAACATTTGGTCGTTGCTTATTCACTTTGCATATGTGACCATAGTGGTACCACAATGGTACCGGATCTACTATTTGCTAGTTTTAACATATTTCTGGACCCAATTAGAGCCTATAGTATGAATTTGGTAATATTAGGTCGACGCTTATCCATGTTATTGGTTGTTACCATAATGGTACCATAACAGCACCAGATCTAATATTGGCTATTTTTACCTTGTTCCTTGACCCAATTAGAGTCTATTTTATGAATTTGGTAACATTTGGTCGTTGCTTTATCCTGTTACATGATGTGACCATAGTGGTACCATAATTGTACCGGATCTTATATTTTCTATTTTTACCACGTTGCTTGACCCAATTAGAGTTCATAGCATGAATTGGGTAACATTAGGTCTTCGCTTATTCATGTAATGTGTTGTTACCATAATGGTACCACATCAGTACCAGATCTTATATAAGCTATTTTTACCTTGTAACTTGACCTAATTAGAGTCTGTGTTATGAATTTGCTAACATTTAGTCGTCGCTTATCCATGGTGTGGGTTGTTACCATAATGGTACCATAACAGTACCAGATCTTATATTGGCTATTTTTACCTGGTTCCTTGACCTAATTAGAGTCTGCGGTATGAATTTGGTAACATTTAGTCGTCGCTTATCCATGTTATGGGTTGTTACCATAATGGTACCACAGCAGTACCAGATCTTATATAGGCTATTTTTACCTTGTTCCTTGACATAATTAGAGTCTGTGTTATGAATTTGGTAACATTCAGTCGTCGCTAATCCATGTTATGGGTTGTTACCATAATGGTACCACAGCAGTACCAGATCTTATATTGGATTGTTTTCCTTGTTTGTTGGCCCACTTAGAGTTTATTTTGTGAATTTGGTAACATTTGGTCGACATTCATTCAAGTAATTGTATGTGACCATGATGGTACTACTGTGGTACCGTATCTTAAGCAGACCATTTTTGAAACCCAAGTATAGTTTGTATTGCTAATTTGGTAATATTTGGGTGTCATTTTTTCATTTTATGTGGTGTGACCACTGTGGTACCAAAGTGGTACTAGGTCTTAATTAGTGAAATAATTACCAAGGTACCAAGTGGCCATATTTTATATCTATTCACTTTCTGTAAGCGTTTATTGGGTTCAATACTTGCTAAATACTTACCCCAAAGGTACCGAATCTTATATTGGCAATTTTTACCATTACCCTGGACTCAATTAGAGTTTATGTTATGAATTTGGTAACTATTGGTCGTCATTTATCTATGTTATAGGGAGTGACCACGGTGGTACCAAAGTGGTACTAGGTCTTAATTAGTGAAATAATTACCAAGGTACCAAGTGGCCATATTTTATATCTGTTTACTTTCTGTAAGCGTTTATTGGGTCCAATACTTGCTAAATACACCTATTTCTAAAAGGGCCCAAAATTTCCATAATCGAAACTGGTGAGCCTGATCTCTGTTTTTGATGATATAGTCGATATTGACTCTTCAATGTATTGATAGGAGCCAATGAAAAATTAATTATTGGGCTAAGCCAAACCCACAAACGTTGAATTAATAATTCATATTGTACTCTGGTTATATTGCTTTATATCATTCTAGCATTAACAATTGCACCACTTTGTTGCAAGTCTATTATTACAAAATGGAATATTATATAGTTTACGACTCATTATTTAATTTGTATAATTATAAGAAATAAGGCGCCTTTATTGTTTAATTTTCATTTCTGCCTCTATCTGTCATCCAATCAACCTAGTAACAACAAAGCTAATGATGATATGGTTATAAGCCATGTGCCTTTTTTCATAGACATGGTTCGCTACTCGTGCAATACTTCTTCACCCAATGCTATTCCTCCTGTTAATCATCTAATGAGAAGAAGTTTCTTATACAAGTGAGGTAAGGGAGTGAATAGCTTGCAGAAGCAGAGTATAAAGTCGGCACGCCGCAAAATAATTTTTGACGCAAATTAACCAAAGACACCGTTTTAGTACATAAGTAAACGGTAATTGTAATTGTTACGGTAATTGCGACAAGACGCAAATAAAAATCGTGCGGCACACTCGATACTCAGAAGTTAATTTTGATGTCGAATAGACATTGAATAAATGTAAGCTAATATTTAAAGCTAGTCTGTACACTTTCCTACTTTTCAACTCTAATGGCAGGTAGTAATATTTTATAGGTACCTTTACGAAAAGTAAATTAGGTATATAGGAGTGGTGAGTTATGTCAGTGATATAGACCGAAATTTGAAAATACAGCTTAAAACCAAATTATCGTCTTTGTGATGTAGCTTTGCATATTTTATGATGATTTGAAAACTGGTAATGGCAGAAGTGTAAATTAACAAATGTGCATTATTTCTCTTTAAAATATAAAATAACCAATGAATAATATAATGTAAGTTTTGAACCGATTAGTACGATTTGTGAGTTGGGCCGTTACGCCATCAAGTAACAACAGCATTCTACAAAACAGTTTGTTACTAAGGACAATCATACAGGAGCGACTCGTCGACAATCACAAATCACTTGTAATGCATTGCAGCACAATTTTCCAAAATCCTCACAGGCTGAAAATCGGTAGCGATACACTAGTGGCAGTATTTTGTTAATGGGAACTAAAACTGTAATAAAACATCGATGAAAATATTCTGACCTTCAGTGATCCTTCTTTTATATTTATTTGAATCCAAGTTGTATCCCAATTACCTGTAGAAAAGAATCGAGACAATAAGAACTATATGTCCCTTTTTAATAAATTGTCGAAAGTAAAAGTTTGTGCCAAGGAGTTCATAAAAACGATCCGTAATTTAATGATAGCGCTCGAAATTACTTTAATGTACTAGAAAGACTCCTCTAGTCCGTCCGTATATAATAAAACATGCAATGAAAACGATTTGGAACCAATAATCAAAAATTACTTTAATGTACCAGTCCGTCCGTATATGATAAAAAATGTATTAATACGAATTTCTTACCTTTCGAGTGTCTCTCTATTTTCCCATCAAAGTATTTCTCCCAAATGCAATTTGAAAGATGTTTTCAGGAAACATATCCTCCGTCGCTGAATAAATATTTAGTATGATAATTTCTACTTGCACTCAATTAAATGACAACATTTTACAATTCATCCAAAAATGCGTTGACTAAAGTGGGAAATTTGAAACACGTTTCCGAGAAATATATTCACCGTCGCCAAATTACTAAGTAGTCTGATAATTTCTACTTTCACTGAATTAAATGACAACTTTTACAATATGTTCTAAAATGAACCTGGAGCAAGGGTTCTCCCTGTGATTTGACTTATACAGTTTTCTGTAGAGATCTCATGGATCATACAACCGAACAGGGGTTTGAACAAATAATCATTACAGTAGTAAATGCGAATAACTTTGGGCGTTGTGCCTAATTTCATTTTCATTCTCGCCATTTAAAATAGGGCGTTGTTGACTTTGCTGTAGGTATCAGAACGACAAATCATTGCCATTCATCCTTAAGTCCGAGTATTTTCATCTTCAACCGAAAATAATTGTCTGATATAGTCCGCTTCCTCGATCGTATGTATGATCATTAATATAAATTATGTAAGAAATATGAGGTAGATGAGAATAGCGAGGGATATTGGTGAAGTAGCCGGATGATTGTGCATAACATAATCTAACTAACTGACTTTCCTACAAAATCTTGGAAAACGATAACCTTATATATACAATTATAAAATAAATGTCTGATGTAGACCGCTCTCTCGATCGTATGCATGATCATTAATAATAATTATGTAAGTTATATGCGCCTGGTGAGAATAGTGAGGGAGATTTGTGAAGTAGGCCGGTGATTGATCGTAACATTGGAACCAACTGAATGATTTTCATACAAAATTCCACAAGATGATAAAACTATATATTCATTACGAGATATATATGGCACGCCCCTAACATGCTACGAAGAAATTAGTAATAATAATAATAATAATAATTATAGTATAGTACTCATCCGTGTTTCTAATATTAACTAGACCAGGTGTACCTAAACTGTGAAGGTGTGTCTATGTGGCCGTTAGCTCTTATCGGTACGTATCTAGCCGTGTTTATGTCGAAACTATTGGTGCTATCAATACTCCAGCCTGATTCATCGTTAATGTAGATTTCCAAAATTGCCAGTTGATGTTTTAGGGCAAGGTTATATATGTCTGTAATAAAATTGGGATGAATGAGTACCATTTCAGAACTGGCAAAGAACCTGTCGCGGTAGATGTTGGCAGTCGGCTGATATATTTTGACGTGGGAAACGAATCCTACCCGGATTCCATGGACTTGAGCAAATAGGGCGGTCAGTATCCTGAGTACATGATTCCGCACACGTTCAAACATTGAAGTCAGGTCCAGATTTCCATCCGTTTCGTCGAATCGACAGGTTTTTAGGAGATCATGTGACTTTTAGTAGTTCATTGGGTATATTGAAGTCTATAAGCAGTCTATATTGAATTACTGAATTTAGTATAAAAACCTGATCGACGGTTCACGTTTTCTGCGTATCCTGCTTGACACTAGTTCACTGAGTTTCCTTTTTTGAAAATTGGAACTATTACTATTTCCGCCTATTGTGCGCTGATTTTCTGAGGATCTGCAAACATTATATTGTACGCATTGAATAATTTTTCTTTTGCATTAATTGCTAAGTTCAGTTTGAACATATTGAAGTCTTGGTCCAGGGTATCATCTAATACTGTTGCATTTTCTATTATCTGCACGTCCTGCATTATGCTGGTAAATATCTTTTCGTAGTGCACCTTCCAGGCCTCAAGTGGTATTTCGTTAGTTTGGTAGCTCCTTTTGTTGCGAAACACTTTAATTGCCTCCCAAAACTGTTCACCATTCGAGTCTAGTATAGTTTTCAACAGTGAGTCAAAGAATTCAGCCTTTTTTAGTAGTATTCTGTTTTAAAAATTCCTTTTGCTGTCTAGGTATGCTTTTACAAATTCACTGTATTCAGTTGGATCGTCCAATGGATTCGGAGATATCTGAGTTTTCTCATGAGATCTGATTTTGAGTCCTGGCACTCATTGTCGTACCACTGTGGGTGGTTTTCTATTTTCAACTTCCCAATTTTCCTTTCAGTCTTTAATCCACATATTTTTGCGGCTTGAAAGATTGATTTACAGATTTTGTCCATGTCAATGGACTCTTGCGGATTTGCTCTCAGCTCTTCTAGCGCTAACTGCATTGCATTTTTGAAGCTTTCTTTCTTAGACTCTAATTCTACCTGATTGCTGAATAGGAAGAATTGGAATGCTTTTCTTGTGGTTTAAACTGCTGAGTTTTCATCGATAATTTGATAGGCAGGTGCTTGGAGTGGCAGGTATTTTTCACTGTAAAGTCGTCTAGCTCTTTTGTAAGATTTTCAGAAATTGAGCAAATGTCAATCACACTACAACCATTTGTTGTCATATGCGTGAACTGGCCATTTCTATCTCCAGATGTATTCCCATTGCAGATGAAGAGATCGTTTTGTTCACAGATTGAAATAATTTTTTTACCTCTTTTGTTTGTTGATACATCCAGACTATTTCTACTATTGAATTCTGTATCTCCAGTATCATCGTGCCGTGGAACATTATATTTACCTATTCTGCCATTCAAGTCAATACAACAAAGGAAGCGGTTTTCAGTGATTGCCAAGAAGAAGAATCTCAGCCAATGTCAAGTTCCACATCAAATGTAAATCTTAAAATCTCGTAAATCTCTTTAAGGAATTCTTGCACGAAGAGAACAAATTACTCATTTCGAAATAGAGAATTTCCAAATCATCACACCGGGGATTCTATTATAGAGCAATTACCACTTGATATCATCAAATGCTTTCCCTTAGACCCAATGCACGCAATTTATCTTTGTGTAGTAAGAAAAACCGTAAAATTATGGATGAAAGGAAAAGTCTCGCATAAGCAGCTCAGCAGTTGACAAGATTTCCAGTAAGCTTCTTTCAATAAAGTCTTATATTTGTTCCGAATTTCAAAGAAAATCTCGAATTCTAAGAGACGTAGACAGATGGAAAGCTAGTGAATTTCGGCAATTTTTGTTATATTCAGGACCTGTAGTTTTAAAAAGTGCATTAGATACCGAACATTATAATTTATTTTTATGCTTATCAGTTGCCGTTCGAATATTGTCAACAAAAGCATTAATCAAAGACCACATCGATTATGCAGAAGCTCTATTAAAATATTACGCTAACCAATTTAAACTTAAATACGGCAATGAACAAATGTCTTTCAATTTACACGCATTGACTCATATTGCAGAGGACGTACGCAAGTACGGGCCGCTTGATCAGTACAGTGCTTTTAAGTTTGAAAGAAATTTGGGCAAAATAAAAAGACTGATTCGGTCTACTAATCGCCCTTTACAACAAGCACATCGCCGAATCACAGAATTGTGGCAACAACCCCAAGCTAAAAAGTGTAGTTCAGCTAAAAATATTTCGCCACTACAAAAACATTCGTCGTATCCTTTTTTATATAACTGTCAAAACCCTCAGTTTAGGAAATTAAAAGTCTCCAACTTCATTTTAAAATGCGCAAAAGGGAATAATGTGTGCTGCGTTGGGGAAAAAAATTTGTTACTATATCCAACATTTGTTATTCAAATGATGAACTTGTCATAGTGGGAAAACAGTTCGGCGATCCGAAAAACTTTTTCACAGATCCGTGCGAATCTTCTCTGGTTAACATATTTGAAGTAGATTCTCGTGTAACATTGCCGGAAACGTTTTGGCCAGCTAAAAATATAAAATATAAGTGTGTTTTACTTCCCAGAAAGGACACTCGTTTAGTGCTGCTCCCGATGATCCATTGTTCTGATTCTCAATAATGTCGTACTCCAGCAACAACAAAGTGAGACACTAAATCTAGTCTTGGAAAAATTATCAGCAATAACAGACCAAACATTTATCAAGACACCTGCAAAATAATTTTCTATCGCACTACCTGTAGAATCTTTTGAACAAGTTGATGCGATTGAAAAATTAATATGTGAATCAAGTGAAGAAGATATCACTGGTATGATTCAGGCTTATTTGCAGTAAATATAAGATGTTTTAAAAAAAAATTGTGTATCTTGATTTAATTAAGTATTTTCTATTAGATGTTTTATTACGTTTGCATTTTCTTGTGTAGTAATTTGAGCTTTGTTGTTTTTAGGAAAATCTGTTAACCATTCAAGGAGGTAAGTCCTTGAAAGAGGCCTTGTGTCGGATACTAGGTTCCATAATGACAGACGACTTATCCTGCCAGTACAGTTTGAAGGGAATGAAGAACAAGCGAGGATTTAAACTTGGCCAAACTAAATGACGTCATATTTCGTAAGTCGGTCATTTTTCTATCATCATTTAGATTGAAATTACAATCAATGAGAATACTTACAGTATTCTTAATTTGCGTGTATTTATTTTAAGGTTCTTTAAAAACAAATCAATCAATTACATCCAATACATCAATTACATCCAACGGGACATGGACTACGCGATCCAACTGTTTTTAAAAATGCAGCAGATAGAGTGTACCAGCGCAAAAAGTAAATACATATTATGATTAGATCAGCTATTTTAATATCGAATATTTCCATGCTATGCTTACTTAATAACTAAATGCTACTTATTTTTTATTTCAGAAAATCCGGAGCCACTGTCGTCATTAATTGATTCAGAGCTACCGTCTTTCTAATTAGTGAAGCCATTACTTTTATAAACAGAAATAGGTATTGATACACCGCAAAAATGTTATTTTGTTTATTAAATTGTTTAGTTTTGTTTACTGTTATTTAGTATGAGAATGTTACTGTTATTTAGTATTTGTTTCTTTTTGTTGTATACTTACGGTCTCTACTATATATAATAATATTTATTGGTATCCCCAAGAGCCAACGGCCCATAGAATACATAGATTACAACAAGTCATTTTCCATCTCATTGATAAACTGGATTCTGGCTAGAGCTTCTATTACAAACATTATTAATTGCATGATCACATCAGTATTTTTAGTGTCTAGTATTTGACATATATATTCCTTATTCGAATATGACAGAATAGGTACCTTGGTACGATTATGAATTGTACACGAATACAGTAAGTGAATTAGGCTATTAGATTCATTTAAATTACAGTAGTACAATTAGAGTTAGGAGAAAAATTAAATTTAGAACCATTAATATACAACGAATCAACATTGAGTCTTAATTGACGAAAAATTCGCACATATTTTGGTGGAATTTTAGATTTTAAATGTGATGGCAAATTATGATTTTTAACATTTTCAAAGTTTAGGAAGTATTTGTAATCCGCTCTGGCTTTTACATCAGTTACATCTTCTTCTCTACACATATCTGTGATTCGGCGTCTAATTTGCATAAAATTGGATTTGGCTATGGATTCAGCATTTAGCTCGGACAGAATGAAGCTAAACCCTTTTGTAGATCATTGACGTAATAGATTCCGACCATTCTTCTGGTGGTGTTTGCTTCTCAAAAATATCGTTGAATATGTGCAAGAAGGTAATCAATACCTCGTCCGGACCTGGGGCTTTCTTATTTTTCATTTTTGAAATAGAATGAATCAACTCGGACATTTTGATAGGTTGCGTCAGTAAGGGGTGACCCACATCTTGGAAATTTCACATAATGAATCAACTCGGACATTTTGATAGGTTGCGTCAGTAAGGGGTGACCCACATCTTGGAAATCTCCCATTGCTCTGCTACTTCTGTTTGCATTCTGATTAATTTCGGCGTAGAATTCTTCCCATTGTGTGTTATTAATCGGACAGCTGGTTGTGGTTCTTTTTCTGGCTAGGCCAACAGTATTCCAAAATTTTTTATCTTTACAATTATTTATTTGCCGCTGTTGCTGGTCCCAGAACTCTTTCCTTCGCTTTTTTCGGTAGGCGACATAGTCTTTTTTTGCTTCCACAAATTCCAGTCTGGACTGCTCATTCCAATTATTTTTCTTGGCTTCACGGTGCGTTCTGTTGCATTTTTGTTTTCTATTTCTGCATTCACCATCAAACCAAATTGCATCCGATTGCTCTTTTCTAATATTATACATTTTGGCCGCTTTTGCACTTTCTTGTACAGCTTCTCGCAACGAACTGTAATCCTTCACATTTGGTAATAAAAGGGTCAACTTTTCATGGAAATTAGCTTCGTTTGTCTCTTTCCAACGCAAGACTCTAGCTCCCCCACCTCCGTCCCTCCGCACTTTACTTAAGCTCAAAAGTAAAGGAAAATGACAAAATTCATAAGATTCAAGTATTTTAAAGTCTTCAAAATATTTTATAGCATACGAATTGACTAATATATTATAATCTACAACACTTTTACCATTATTATTTACAAATGTGTAGTTACCCTGTTAATCACCCCTTGATCTACCATTTAGTACTGTTAGGTTCATATTTTCCAAAAAATCTTCAAAGTAGGTGCCTTGAATATTTGTCTTTTTGTCCATTGAACTTCTGGGTCCCAAAAGTAGGTTACTATTTGAAATATTATCAAAAATCACCAACTCTTGCATTGAAGTCACCGCCCAGTATTATCGGTAATTGACCACAAGATTGTAGAATTTCTTCAAGATCACAGAACTGGTTACTATTAAAGAGATTCGGTTGTAAGTACATCATAACTACTATTAAATTAACTTTTAACCCTAAATGCCGAATTTCACATATTAACCATGACTTACAGCTAGACTTAACACTAATTAGTTTAATTAAGGATTTTTTAATTAATAAGCATATTCCGCCACTGGCTCTACCTCTACTACTTGTTCTATTTGCACAGACTGTTACACATTCATAATTGCTAAGATATGTAGGTAGTTTGATATTACCAGACTCCCAGGTTTCACAAACCCCAACTATTGTTGCATCAGAAATCAGCTGTTTATCTTTAGACGTGAGAGTATACAATTTCTTCCATCCTTCAATGTTCCAAATAATAAAGCTTAAATTTAGATCGTTTTGTTCACTTTGGCACTTGGGTGGTTGACATCAAGTACGTCTCGGCGGTTTGATAGCAGTGTTTCCTTCCGGGGTCACTCCGATCACAGTAGTCTTTCCTAGTTTGGTTAAAAGAGACGATCCTCTGATTCGTGTTGTCCGCAGTTTTTATTTCAGCCCCTTTTTTCCTTAAAATTGATTGATTTTTTCGTTCTTCTGGGCTCAGATCACAGTTGATAAACACAGTGGAATTCTTCAATTTGGCTTTGCTTTGTAGTATTTTCATTTTGTCCAGTTTGGTAAGCAGCTTCAATAGTATAGGGCGATCTGCGTTTTGTTTTGGTTTTCCCAGACGAAAGATATTGTCGACGACAATTTTCCCAACCCCCATCTGATCGAAAATTTCCTCCACGGCTATTAATAGAGATTCAGTGTTTTCGTTTTCCTTTTCCTTGACACCAGCAATCACCAGATTTCTTTCTCTTGCATTGTAATCGGTATTTTTTGCCGATTTTTCAAGTAGCACAATCCTACTCTCTATTGCATTTGTAGACTTGATCTCTACTATGTAGTATGAAAAATGTTTATTACATAGTATATGTATGAATTGTTTTTTAATTTGGTATGTAAATTTTTGCTTTTAAAGTGGTGAGGATAAGGGTAGTCAAAATCGAAATCACATCAGATTAAATTAATTTTGAAGCACCAATTATATCTTTGTTTCTTTCACTGTTCCGATTTTCCGACCATATAGATCAATTCGATTAATTGCAATGCTATTTATGATGTAAACTGCAAGAAACAATCCAAATCGATTCTGAGAAAAGCGTCCTGTTAGAGGATTACAGCTATAATTTCGATTTTGATCACCCTTAGTAATAAGTAGCGTAAAATGCCAAAGATCTGTATTGCATTTAGCATGTATATTATGCTTTTAGTATGCTTTTCAATGAGGTAAAAATTAAATTGTGTTTTGAAACAGCTATTTCAATAATTAATGTTAAATTAATAGATATGCTGTATTTTTGTAGTGCTTGAATTTTTTACTCTGTTGTTAATTAATTGCAATTTGAATCTGATAACTACAATAATAACTAAAATTGCAAAAGATTATTTTATTTAGATAGAAAATTGTTTTTTAATTTTTAACTATAATATAATTTTTTAAAGCAATGCTGTAGATTAATATTTGGTATTTATTATTATTTTGAAAATAATAAAATGGATATGTATTTTAAAATTGGCTCCAATGAATTTACGGGTAATTTTTTTGTATAAAAGTGGGTTGGGCATAATAGCTAGCATTACGACTTCAAGGCTAAACCTTAAAGAGTCAGTAGCTTCTTCGCATAGATTTAGTTCTAGATACGAAAATTTTCGCAGAAGATTCGCAGATAATCGGTACGATATCAATAGCTATATAACGTTACGAATATCTTAGATGAGGCGGACATTTCGGCGACCTGTAGCTAGCTATTCGCCAGCTAATCTACTCGAAATCGGTTCGATCTCGAGCTTGAGCAAAACAGCGATTAGTTGCGATTTCGGTACTAAATGTTACTCAGGTTGCAGTATTTATTTGGGATAAAATCTCATTCATATATTTCGACTCTTCTTCTGAAGTATTGTTCTGTAATAGACTCTTATGGCCCTTTGGCGCAGACGCAAGTGCCAGAGTACGTAACATAAATAATTGCTCATCTTGAAATGAAGGTGAATCCGAGATAGATTGTTGATATTCCTCATCTGAAGAAGCCATGATTGAGGAGAAGGAGAGAAAGGGGAATAATAGGAACGAATGAGTATGTTGTGTGTAGGTTTGTGTTGTGATGAATAACAAGACTTGTACACTTGCACTTGTGCACTTGCTTACTTTTCTCAAGATGCCCGTTAGGCTTGTAGTACGTAATTTCCTGTACAAATATGGACAAACAGTCCTCGGTAGGCATTGCTACAATAATAATCTGTATAAACCTTCACTCCCACAAGCGATATACAATAATTCCTGCCTAGGTCTTACAGAAACTCTTGGTTTCGCTCAACTAGCGCCTACTTAATTGATTTATTTAATATTCTTGGCGAGTACCTGGCCCATAGAATATGTACGAAAAATACATTACAGATTTCATATTACAAATTACAATTAGTTAATTTAGACCCAATAAGTAGAATTTGTGTACAAATCTTGCTTACGTAAAATATCATAAATATGTAATTGTTAAAGGCTGAAATGAAGGAACCGAAATTGGCACTTGTCCTGTGTGCTAGGGTGTGCTGAGGTGCTAACTTAACGACAAGTTCTGATGCAATTGGATTTGGTAGCTCAACGTAGCTATGGGTAGCTCAACGTAGCTATGGGTAGAGGTGATACTCAATGGAGAGTGGTGATGTGACTAATAATGAAACCACCGAGCGGTTCACTAAAGTCGTGCTTATGAGTATTGAATAGTGGTTGCCTACGGTGACTCTGATGTCGTAATGCTGATTAGCTAACTGACTTAAATTAGGTTGTAAGGCTAAGATAAATGCAATTAAATCAGATTCAAAAGGACAGTTCAAAACTTGGTGAATTAGTTAGGACTAGATTTATTATATCGTAAATTTGAGAAAAGAGAAAAATTCCTAACTAGTCAGAGAATGCACTGAACAAAGTGCTAGGGCACAGAACGATGTGCTCGAAGAGAATGCACCGCAGCAGGTGAGAGTTGAGACAATACTGAGTTGAAAATACA
>JABASI010005061.1:0-12941 GCA_019776505.1 Tomocerus nigrus | reverse complement strand
AGTCTTACGTCAATACTGCTTCCACAATCAATAATTCCTAACAAATACAAACCATATTACTAAGCTTATTTATTTCTTAAATCACCCCCAAAAACCTGCTTATCTCTGCGTCGTCGACAACACTATGTTTTATTTAAGATTAGAATTTCGTTTGAGTTTGCTGTTTTTAATATGACTTTACTATGTTATTGCATAATGAAATAGAATAGGACACAAAGTACCAGCAACTTTCTAGGTTGCGCATGAACCCGAATGCCTTGATTTTATATCCAAGTCCCGTCCCACAAATCTATACTCTCACTAACTAAAGGGCACAGATATCGAGGCTTAAGAGCCGAGATAAGTACCTACAGGGCTATCTGCTTTAAGGAAGTATTAGTGGAGCTGGATAGCCATTACAATTCCACACAACTTTCATGTATATGGTCATATAGCCAAAAAGACCCACATAGGCTCCAGATTTTGGAAAGAAAATGAAATGCATGTAGATCAGAGTTCAGCTAGCCGGTGGGTAGTGGCTAGGTGGCTAGGGGGCAAAAGTGGCTAGTGGGCGGCCAAATTGTTAGGTGGCTAGTGGGCAAAAGGGGCAAAAGGGGCAAAAGTCGAAAATGGGGCTGACTGATACACTAAATGAGGTAAAATATGGCGGAATTTTTTAAAATTTTGCCTATTTTTGCCCCTTTTACCCCTTTTGGCCACTACCCCTTTTGCCCCTTTTGCCCGGGTGGGTGGCCAAATGTTGTTTTGGCCGGCTAAAACCGAACTCTGCATGTAGAGTGTGGGCGAAAATGATGATTTCAAAAATCCATTTAAGGAACTTGGCCGAGGTTTCGACTCTTTTGAAGGTATACACAAGAAGTGGGAATGTTGAATTTTTAATTGCAGTTTGAAAACAGGTAAAAATAGTCAATTTTTGACTCAGACTTTTCCCGACGTCCATCTGCACATTACCCACAGCTAGGGATTATAACATATAAAGCATTGTAATTCAAAGACACCGCAATGACTTCGTGCATAAGCGTTGGCGTAAAAGACGGATCACTTAGGTAAAATCAAGGTAGCCATGCTTTTAAAAAAGGCCTAAACAGGGGCATGCCCCCAAGTAGGCTAACTTGAATATGTAGAATTAAATATTGAAAACCTGGAAACTTGGGGGGCAACCCTTGTTTTATATGTTGTAGTCCCTAGCTGTGGGTAATGTGCAGATGGATGTGAAGAAAGTTGAGGGTCAAAAATTGAATTTTTTCACCTGTTTTCAAACTGCAATTAAAAATTCAAAAAAAAATACACGGCACGTAATTTCCATTTGAAAACATGCCCAACATTCCCTCTTCCTGTGTATACCTTCAAAAGTGTCGAAAAGCGTCCACGGCCAAGTTCCTTAAATGGATTTTGGAAATCATCATTTCTGCCCACACTCTACATGAATTTCAGTTTTTTTTAAAAAGCTGGAGCCTATATGGGTATAGGAACATATAGGTACATGAAGTGTGGAATCTTAATGGGTATCCAGCCCAATTTTTCCTTATAGCATATGGTCCATTCCAGCCATAGAAAAAACACTTGGGTAGTACACTACTGTGCCTTGCACGTTCGTAATTAAAGAGGCCTGTTAAGCCCACTACTCGTTATAGTATACCATACGTTGAATTGAAGCATGCTCCTGGCGCTGTGTACTGTGCTTGCCATATTTACATATCTGGTTTAAAATAATTTAGCAGTACCTGGGTATTTTTTAACACACATCCAGCTATAGTACAGCAAAACTACCCGAAGGAAAACTTTCAAGTCTGGCTATATTATTCTGTAAAACTAAAAATGTAATTTACAGATAGACATGTGGACATTACTATTTCCTTCTCCCTGTATGTCGATATTTATTTAACACAGCTCTTTAGAAAATCTGTTTCGGCGAATTAACCCATGCCAGCTCGAAGCTCCACTCCATTATTGCTAAGTGTCGGAATATGTTCCATAACCTTCTATTAATTATAATTCATTTACTTATAGAAAGCCATTTGGGTGCGTGTGTGACCAATAAATTTGTAACATCCTGGCACCAATTGCAACTTCATTATATAAAGCAACAGTATTTTATTATCTCAATGGAAATGAAGTGCAATATAAGGCGAACACAGCACAGCACTATATGCATTGCCATTTACCTACATTTCAATTACCCCATAAATAGAAAAACGTCCTTATATAAATATATGCAATATTTAATAGACCATGCAATTAGGTACCTCATCCTGAGGAAATGGCTGTCTTTTTAAATAGATAAATAAATAAAAGAAAGTGCTACTTGCGTAGGGCCCGTTCCCTGTCCCTATTTGTTCTAATTGTTCAGGGTACAATAGTGATTATTAGTGGCAGACCTTTTGCAAAAATATAGCATTTACAATTTCAACAATATCATTTTTTTCCAAATATTTAATATCATTCTGCAGCCCATCAACTTCCTTTGAAACGCTAATAATTCCAAAAGGTAGTCAGAACCTACTGGAGTTAAAATTTAAATTTAAATATCACTGAAAAGAAAAATAGGGATACAACGTTTCACCCAGCATTTTGATATTGTCGTAAAGGAAGAAAATGTTGATGCAAAAACCTTTTAACTCTGGACAAATTGGTGCTAACTCAGGCGACTACGGGTTTATTAACTTTTAATGCAATACAGCAAATAAACCCATCTGCAGTTTTCGTGGGATGTGCTGATTCTTAACTTTTGAACTGAAAATGGTTTACATTTTTGTTTTTCTCTTTTATAAGGGCGACAAGGCGTCTTCAACTCGGGACTTTGTCCATTTAGGTCTTTTTGTTCAACAAAAAATCATTCAATTTGATAAAAAGTAAATATATACGCTAGTTTATTTTTGAAAATATTTAAACATGTGTTGGCTGTAAGCCTGTACCATACAGAGTCGGATTGCTATCCGGTAGTTTTTCTACCTTCGAATGGAATCTCCATTATCGTCGGTGGTCTAAATATAGTATTTGCGTTTTTAAAAATTGAACCTTCCTTCTTCCGCTTTTCATGTTTTCACAGCATATATAATTATATTTTCCTTTCAATCGTATATATAGGTATATACAACCGTAATTTTCATGATATCTCCTAGCTACAAAATGATATTATAGGCTGTTGCGAAATTCGTGTCCTTAATTTATTCTTTGGAAATACGGTCACCAAACCTAATAATGCACATGAAATGACGAAGTGTAGAAGAGTTTATTTATACGTTATGTATTCCTGGAATTTTACCCACGATCTAATTCCGCCTAGACTGTCAACTAAATATCTGTAATGCAAGCCATTGCCAGTCAACTGATAACGACATACATCAACAAGACATTTCAAATCAAGTGACATTAATTCCACATTTCTTCTGCAAAAATGGGTGACAAAGATGGCAATTTAGGCCAACAATCAACGAGGCTGGCTTGGGAAAAATGGTAAGAACAATCTAATATACGTCTAATAAATTTAATGGCCGTTGCCTTTTATGTCAGTGCATTCAAGAAAGTGCAAATTAATATAAACAGTGACATTGTAACACACAAACTAGTGACTGCGATAGCTATGTGGTTTTTGGAAAATGTTATTGTTGGATTTTATAAGTCTGGAAAATTAATTTCAGCAAATTCACTGACAACGCTAGAGGCATTTTGGCGGCAAGTGATAAGGATTTAAAAAATCTTCTCCAAATAACATTTTGGAAAAAGCTGGTGAGAAAAACCTACCGAAAAAAAAGTGAAGAATTTATCAATGAGACTGCAAAAAAATTGTGCACACTTCAGAAATCAAAGCAGTGTCAATCAGAAATCGCAGCCGCATTATTTCAGTTTGGGTACGCCGCAGCTGAAATCGAAACATACCAAAATTCTTTGCATTCGGCATGGTCTCCAACCATGAAAAATGTAGACAGCAGCATTCCAAGAAAACGACAGATGAAAAAGGTGTCAACACCATCAGCTACATCGTCCACGCTCACAGAAGTACAAGAGACAGAAGAGGGCGCTGGAAAAGCCACTGCATCAAAAGTATCTGGGAGAATAATTAGACCTCCTAAGAAATTTACTCCTTCCGATTATATTTATAAAAAAACAAACTTCGTTACAAAAGGAGGGGGAAAATTAATAACATCAAAAAATCATACAGTTTCGAAATCCAAAAAAGATACTGCCACTTCCAGCAAACAAAATACACCAATAAATTCCAAAAGGGTGAGTTTCTGTATTACAATTTGAATATTATTGTGTTCCACTCCTCATGGCATTCATACCTAAAGTGTAATATTCTTATATTTGGAAAAGAAACTGCTTGCTTGCTATCAAAGAAGTCCCGTTGAAACAATTAAAGATCTGCATGCCAGATTGTATGCTGATTATGCGTTTGCTGAATATTATAAATCGGTGAACTTGTGACGCAAAAAATGACTTTAATTAAAAAATTATGTTTGGCAAATTGATAGAAACAATTATTCATGATCTCGTTTAAAACTTCATTTATATTTTAATATTTTATTTCTATTAAAACCTAACTACCTATATACATAACATAAACCGAACAATTTTTAAGCATTACAGACATGTGTATTTAAGCCAGCAAATGGTATTTATTTGTAAGATACAAGACAGTAGAAAATTTTGCATTTAAACAGAAATGAGTATAAAGATGACAAATATAACTTATACAATTCTTTTTTTTGGGTAGACGTGGTCAACTAAAAAATTTAATATTTAAAGCAATTCAATTCAGTTCTAATTTCCTTTTGTGGCCCGGGTTTGTGCAATCTCAAATTAAAATCTGCAGTTGATAATAAAATTAATTCGAAGCAATCTAAAACATTATTCTCCGTTAGGTCAAATATCTCTTTCCGTTTCTGGAATCAGAAATATCAGATACACAATATTCGTTTTTCAGTAGCGTAAGGGTGTCGTACTAATCGTAACAATTTTTTATAACAAAGGATGTTGCCGGAAATATCCATTCAAAAACTCTACCGAAAGGAGAAAGGAAATTCAGTGAAGGTGAAACACGCCAAGGGTACATTGAAAAGGTTATTGCTGTCCCTCAAGCAATAAAAAATATGGTTGGGCATCAGATCGAATTCATTTCTTTGGCGTTTGAAAATTTGAAGAAAAAGTTGTCACCACCGAAATCTACTTCAAGTAGCATGAGTTCCGAGGACGATAGAAAGACAGGGAAATATGACAATAAAAAAGGTGAGACATTCGAACATATAAAAATACTAGCTACTTTAAGCTACTTTAATGTGACATGCTACAAATGACGTAATTGCAGAAAGTAACTGCCCAAATATTGTAGCAGTCAGATCTCCGAAATGGGTGTGTTAATGCTAACTATTCAACCTAATGTCTCTCTTAATCATAACATGACGCATGTATAAAGGTAGTCCAAAAAGTACTTCTCATAGGCACAAATATTCTGTAGTAGGAGACAAATAGCCCGCTATGAAATTTGATGTCAATTCATGATATATTGCTTATGGTAACGCAAGGCACGATTTCATGATGCAATTTCATAATTTCGTTTGATTATAAGGGAACTAGTAAATTGACCCGTCGTACGGACCGCGAACTTTGCATATGTTAAGTCACTTTAGGATTACCCTGTAAATGTAAGTGTGATATGTATGAGGATCACATTAATATCAACATCGAAAATTCATATCAGTTAATTGAAGATACATGCAAAAAAAAATTATTTAAAATTATGACCGGATAGACATTCACGCAGGAGTAACAAACTTTATCAAATAGCCTCATCACATTATATGTACAAGTGGCAAGTGTCCTCGAAGGAAAAACTGTCGGTTCAACATTCCAACTAACTATAATAGCCATCTTAAAATAGTTTTACCCTTGTTCCTGCCACTTAAAAATTATCAGAAATTCACGCATTTTCTCGCTATTTTCCGTAGTGTTATGCCGTTACCTTTTACCCTACCGACTACTTACATTATTTATAACTAACAAAAGGACAGAAGTAACTTCTATTCCTTGATATAGGCGTTGTGGTTTACATGTTTCTTGTCTTTACACAATTCACGAAACAAATGCATAGAACAAAGTTAAATAGCTTATCACTTCTTTTTTACTACTTTAGCTTCAGTTTTTTAATAAGCGTTCGTGAAAATTCTCGTTGCTCCCTTTGATTTAATTGTCGCTAATTCTATTTCTTATCTTACCCATCTAATATAAATATTTCACACCTTACGTTTTATTAGTCCTTTTGGAAAAGTTTTTATGTACAAGAATTTGAAATACTAGACATCAGACAGAACATATCGTCACCATACATGTCAATTCATTGCTATCCAAATTTCCTCATTCCCTCAATTCATTTAAATGCAAGTTTCCTCATTCTCTCAATTCATTTCCATCCAAATCTTCTCATTCACTCCGTTCATTTCTATCTAAATCTTCTCATTCCCTCAATTAATTTCTATCCAAATTATTTCATCAAGAAATAATATAACCCCGTTCTCGTGTTGAACATTTGTTCTTTAGGTAAAATGTAGGTTACAGTAATGTTAAAATGGGATTGTCATTTTCTTACTTTTAAGTAGGTTTACAGCAATGGAAAGATGATATAAATCATATGGTCAGTCAGTCATTGGAAATTAATAATATCTCACTCCTAAGGTGAGCGCAAAAATTAAAATGACAAAATCTGGTTTTCTTCACAATCTTTCGCCTTTACCTGACTTTACCCAATACATTTCTGTTATTTTTGCGCTCACCTTAGGAGCAAGATCTAGTTTTCGATACTAACCATTATTATTATTATGTCCAATACAGAATTTTATCCTCTTTCCATTGATGTAAACCACAAAAATTATTAAAAGTCAATCACTATCCAATTTCAATTTGAACACCCTGTATCCTTTATTAACAGTTCAATACACTTTACTGCTATAATTTTAATTATGTACTATGATGATGGAATAGAAATTGGTTTGGAAAATGAAGATATTTTTATAGCAATGAATTGAGCAAATTAGAAAATTTGAATAGAAATGAATTGAGGGAATAAGAGGAGTTGGATGGAAATGAACTGGGGGAATGAGAAAATTTGGATAAAAATGAATTGAGAGAAGGAGGAAACTTGGATTTAAATGAATTGAGGGAATGAGAAAATGTGGATAGCAATGAATTGACATGTAGGGTGACGATATTATGTATATTTTTTAGCTAATTTCTGTCACCCGCTATGGACTGAGAGTCAAGGTTTAGCCATTAATCAGTAAGTTATAATTCGGACCCTGGTATATTTTAGATCCAGTTTTAATCAATCCTGGCCGATCGATCGTAATCTTGAAGATGCCCAAAAGTCCCAATTAATTTTCATATTTACAAAATAAGCGATTATAACAGATTTTTTAAAATTGCCCTTTGTCTCGCAAGTAGAGAATATGCAATGTTATTAACAACTCTAGATAAGGTAGAGCATATTATGCACTTGCTCCATGGTATTCAGTTATTTACCAACGAGAAACTGCATCTGCTCTGGGCTAATTAGTTGTCATTGAGCATCTTATTGTTTTAGGTGAAATATGTTAATAGGTTAGGTGAAAATAATTAGACGCTATGTTAAGACAAATTAGAGTGCTTACAGTAACGAATGAAATACTGTAGCAGTCTAACCATTAGATCAGGGTTGTTTACTATCCTGGCAGTTTCATCCATCGACTGGATATTATGGACAAAATTGGATAATATAGATGTGAATGAAATCAATACCTACATAATAATAGCAATTCTAGCTGCTGCTAAGCATTTTTTTGGTAGTTTAGCTAAGATATTTTCTATTTCTTAAAAGTTACTGGCAATTATAAAATAAAATTAACGATTTACTTGCTAAAAACAATAAAAAAGTGTAGAAAATTAAGAAGTTTTATCCATCCACTATCCAACTGGACAAAATTTAGGTGGATGAAACCAATTTTGTCCAAACTATCTATCCATTTTTTTTCGTCAACAATAACCCAGATTAGATTCACACTCTCCCACTGACATACATACAACCATTACATACAACCATTAGATCGCCATTTATGAAATGTTTAATGAAACTTTCAATCCACGAAACGACCAATATGCCACCTAGCTCACTGACGACTGTTGTGATTATTGTATAAATGGTAATTAATTAAAGATGAGAAAAAGTTTAATAAAGGCAAACTAGAATGTTTTTATTTTAAAGAAAACCATTAAAATGGAAAATTAGTTTGCCGAAACCCTATATTTAGAAACAAACTAAATTCCTTTGAATAGATTTAAATTTTTTTATTTAAGTGGGAAAACTGAGCGCAGACAGCTCCAGTCCTGAAAAAAAATCTGAAACTTCAGCTGCATCGAAACTTGGAACCACAACTGATACAAAAGCCCAGCGTGCATCTGTGATAGATACTCCAAGATCTAGGTTTTCCGAATCAACAAGCCAGCGTTTCAAAGAACAAAGAAATCAACCAAACGCCCCGAAAAGTAATTCATCTGGCTTTGAAACTAGGCAAAGTGGGGCTGCCAACGAAAAAAAGTTTGTAAACAAGAATTTTCAGCCAAAAGTAGTTCGATTAAATAAATTGCAAAAACAAAGAAATGAAACATTCAAGTCTTTCCTGAACAGGACAAGGTGGAAACCACCTGTGGCCACTAAAAGGTGGACTACCACAACCAAATCCTCATCTAGCTCCAAAATAGGTTTTCAAAGCGTCAAAAATGTAAATGCACAAGGAGGTAAAAGAGAAGGAAACGCTAACAATGAAGCCAAGGATGGCAACGAACACCAGAGTGATTGCAGAAATGTGGATGGAGGCATACCCGTTAATGATGACCTTGGCTTGGAAAATGAAAATATAAATACTGTGTCCGGCAATGGAGAAAGAAAGGATGGACAGCAACAAAAAATCAGCAATGATTCGGACGGCTTAGGTGGCTGTACAGGGGACACTGAAAATGACGGAAAAGACTGTAAAAAAACAAACTATGGCAGAAAGGATAGCAATGGAGATGAGAGTGAAGGCGGTAGCAAATACCGTGGGAATGAAGAAGATTATTACGATACTGAAGATGATTTTAATGAGAGTGATGACGCAAATGAGGGAAATTTTGATGCAGTTCCAAATAAACATTTTGAGAAGGAAGCTTTGGATGAAAATGAAAGCACCTCTCTCAAAGATGATGAGTCACAGCTCCACAAATCCGCAAACGAAAAATGCGATACAACTGAAGAAAAAAGCTTAAATAGTACTGAGGATAATGAAGACAAGATTACAAAGAAAACACGAAACTTGATAATGGGGGAAAAAATGCTGATAAACTTCCAAGACCACTTGAACAATTTGTAATCAAATTCTCACAATCAGAATGCAAACATATTTATGATGCCAAAAAGCGGACTCTCACCGGGGATTACATAAACGCCATAAGTAGGAAGATAACAGAAAAGCAGGGCTGGTGTTCTTTTAATTCACGAACAAAAGTTTATACTGGAGTCAAAAATTGGGCAACACTCTATGGGTACTGCCACGATGACTGTTTACATTTTACAGTAAAAATTCAGAAAGAACCAAAGAATACGGGGGAAATGGTATGCAAAGTTTCATCTTTTGGTAAATTCAGTCCATTATCCCATAAAAGTCATGCCAGACAGCTCCGTGGCCAATCACGAATCGAAAAACAAAAAATTCTTGCTGGAAAGAAACCAAAAAAACTCTTTTTGGAAGAGTTAGATAAAATGCCAGCAAAACGGGTTATGCACTTGAATTTGGGAGCAAAAACTGAAGGTGTATATCGTAAGGCAAGATCGGAAATAAATACAAAGTTAACGAAAGGTAACCCTGACTTTTTGGATCTTGTTCATTTGAAGAAGAATTTGAAGACCTCTGTAAATCCAGACGCTGATATACCCGGCTTTGTGCAATTTCTATGTCCAGAGGATCCGGTTCACGTCCAACTGTATACTAACCAACAAATTTCAATATTTTTAGACACAAAGAAGCGAAACAACGTAACGATATATCTGGACGCAACAGGGAATGTTACTAAGAGGCAATTAGGTGATCCAAATATACCGTATTTGTATACACTGATGGTGAAATGTGGAAGTTGCAAGCCCTTTCCTCTGGCAGAACTGATTTCTTCTAGGCATCGGACCGTAGATGTACAAATTTTTTTACTTATGCTTTTCTACGAAATTAGACGACTAAGCAAATCTCAAAAAATCGCAAAAATGTGCGTTACTGATTTCTCTTATGTACTGCTACATTGCCTGTCCCTTTGTCATAATCTGGAACCATTGGAGCTGTACATTCAAAGAGGATGGAAAATCATGATGTCGAAAACAAAAACTAAACGTTGCTTCACTGAAATGCAAAGAAAATGTGTCCTTTTCATATGTACCAGTCATCTTATCCGCGCTTTTGGAAACAACGTTTATAGAAAAACAACATCTAAGAAGATACGGCATATCGCCATGAAAGCCATTGCGTATGTACAAGACTCTAGAAGCATGAACGAGTTTGCAACATGCGTTAGAAACGTCATAAAACTGTTCGACACAAAATATATGCCTGAAAAAGAAGTTTTGAAATTAGTCAAACGACTTCAAAACACAGACATAGCGGAAGAATTAAAAGAAGACAATATGATTGATTTTACAATCAAAGAAAGCCACTATGAAAAGACCAAAGAAAATTTAAGAAATCGGTCACCTTTTTATCACTACTTCATAAGAGCAAGAAAAGGTATCAAAAAAGCGAACGAAAGGAAGAGTTTTAATAAAAATCAACGAAATGCCTACTACTGCCCCAACATTATCAGCACAATACAGGACACATACATAGCATTGTACCCACTTTGGGGTAGTGCAGTACCAAGAATTTTAGGCTTCCATGATTTCCAAAGAGAAAGCACTGCCACAGTAGAATCCTACTGGCGATCGTTGAAGCATATTTACCACGAAACTTTAAACCTCAAAACTGGTCTGTTCATACGGAAACATTTGGAAGTAGTCAGGGGTCTAATGAAAGAAGTTGACATACTGCTCAGAACAAAAGTGGATAGCGGTACGAAAAAACCAAAATTGCAACGAAAAAAACGACTCCCACGTTATGCTGGGCGAGGACCGAAAAACTTCCAAACAGCAAAATCTGAACAAAAAAATAAGAAAGGCAGGAAATCAACAGCAGGGTTACCGAAAAATGAAGCGTCAAAGAATACAAAACGTTCAAATATTTCCTCTACTAAGAGAAAACGCGACGAATCTAAAACATCTAAAACTGAACAGAAACGAAACGTAGAAATTGAGGACGAAACAAGTTACATTTCCTCCCAAGAAACGTGGAAGCCGAATTCTGCTTCAAGTGAAAGAATACCAAAATTTGTGAGAAGCTTACCAAGAAAAGTTAAACGACGTCGCATCATTTTTTCCCCTAAAACATCAAAAAATAAAACTGCAAAAAAAATTATTCCACCGAAACCAACTCCTGTACAGCCATCAGTTTTAATTGATGAAATTAATTTAAGTTCTGATGAAGAAAAAAGCGACCCCCTTCCTGGAAGCCAAATTAGTTCGTTTAATTTATTACAGCAAAGCAGCCACGTAGATTTGGATACTTTATACAATCTAATCGGAAAAGATTGGTTAACTACTCAAACTACGGACGGATACCTAGAGTTTTTATTGACGTTATTAGATGGCGACACTAGAAACGTGGCTGTATTAATGTCACAATCATGTAAATACAAAGGAAATGACGCCGCTATAAACTGGACTTTTTCAAAAAACAGTCTGCGATATGTACCAAAAACGTCCGAGAAAATATTCATGATACTTCATCATATAAACCATTTTATTTTGGCAGTAATATGTGTACGAGATAGGAAAATTTTGATTTACGACTCTTTAAAAACCGAACAGAAGCAGAAATTTTATGAAGATTACGTAGGTCGTCTTGGGGCCGTTTTATCAGAAAAATTTGGCACTGAGGGATGGGAATTGGACGTAAAAGAAGACTGCTATCAACAACAATCATTTTACCAATGCGGGGACATTTGTTTGTTAAATGCATCTCTTCTAATGCAAGACATAACTCCGGTTATTACACGAGCAACAGTTGAATCTTTTCGTATTGAAGCTGTTAGAAATCTTTTGAATTTCATGGGCGATGAAGCAATACAGCTGAACGACGTAACATATGGTAACGACAAGCAACTGCGTGCTGAAATAAAACGGCTGTGGGAAATAAATGTTGATAGCAATAACAGGTATTCAAATCCTCTAAATTCCTGACCCATAACGCTGTTGCTGGTGACTGTAAACCAAAGAACAAGAGCGACAAAGGCTGCTATTTTTGCGGTTGGTTCGATGACCGCCATATTGATATATATGACAGATGACATAAGCAGGACAGTAGGGGGTAAACAAATCACAGTGCAGTTTGTCCATTAGAGGTCACCAAAAGCCACCACCCGGTGAAATTGCCTTCTTTCATTATTAACCGATATCGGCCATATTGAACTGTGTTAGATGACTTTAATAAAAGCAACTTTAAACCAGATCCAAACCGGATTCTCTGTTTTGTTTGATACCACAAGTCCGTAAGATGGTAACCACACGGTTCTGTAAATTAAAAACGACCACTTTAACGGATTTCAGCGACCTGTGGTGAACAAAGAGAACAGTAAATCTGGTTTTGAAAAAGATAAAAGTTGCGTGTAATGGTGTCACCTTACACATATTCCATTTGGCAGATAATAGTTAATAATGAAAGAAGGTCATGGTACCGTGTGACCTTGGAAGACCCCCTTTTTGTCAACAATCGGAATGTCAACACACCAAAAAATGCAGAAACCCTTTTTGTCAACACTAATTTCTTTTTTGTCAACACAAGTAGCCCTTTTTGTCAACA